>PISX010019449.1:0-37993 GCA_004024625.1 Mellivora capensis | reverse complement strand
AGAAGAAAAACAGGATTATTACAATAGCAGCTCAGAAGACTCCCCATTTGGGAAAGAAAACCATGTGGCTGGGTTAAGCCACTGCAGATTGTTGGAAAGAGATGGCAAAGCTTCTGTATGAAGTTTACGATTTCCCCCCGCCCTCAGTGAGGCCAGGATCTGATCCTTTAGCTGCTGAAGTCAAGAGGTAAATTAGCCTGCAGTGATTCCTGAATTTGTTTCTTTGTCTTTTCCCAATCATGTAGGGTCTGGTTCCAGGGTATAGGGGAAACACACATGGATCTGTGAGCCTATCTTGCCAACCGGCTAGGGCTTCCTGTTTCTCCCCAAGATATTCAACAACAGCTTCTGTTAGTTGAAGACGTCCTGAGAGCTTTTTTTTTTTTTTTTTTTAAGATTTTATTTATTTATTTGACAGAGATCACAAGTAGACAGAGAGGCAGGCAGTGGGTGGGGGTAAGCAGGCTCCCTGCTGAGCAGAGAGCCCGATGCGGGGCTCGATCCCAGGACCCTGGGATCATGACCTGAGCAGAAGGCAGAGGCTTTAACCCAGTGAGCCACCCAGGTGCCCCCGTCCTAATAATTTTTGATCAATAATTTGTTGAAGGAGAACTTCCCTCATGGCATTAACAGTCCGCTGACCCACAAAGGCAGCCATCTAAGCCGAGTGAGAAAGAGAGACAACTGCCAGATAAAGCCTGATTCAGAAAGCTAATGGATTTGGATGCTTCCCAACCTCCGGTAAGATTAACAGGGATAGTGGCATGGTTGAAAATGGGAAAAGGGGCATCCACCCAAGTAACAGGTTTCCAGAGCAGGGGATTTACAACATAGACCCAATAAAAGGACGCAGTGAAGGTCCGGGTAAGAGAAATGAGTACCCTAGGCTCATTGACCTTTTCCTACTGCAGAGATCAAATGGAAAGAACCCACTGAGGCCATACAGTGTTACAGATCGGTTCTTTCCTAAATTTTGCAATCGGAATTGTTCCCAGTGGGGTAACAGGCATCCCAAGGGCCCCAAGGGGGTATCCCACATGGGATATGTCAGAGGTTCCTGGTGTCTAAGCAACCCAAGGCATCTGGGGTTAATGTAGAGCAGGGAATCCGCCATAATACCTGGCTTGCTAAAATTTAACACAGAGGCCACAGTGGGGGAATGGGGGCAAGGGAAGATCTGGGAGAAGGGTGTGGGCCTTTGGAATCTGAGATCTGTACGACCACTCTGCCATTGGAATGCCATGTGGAATTGCCTGGAAGCTTTCTCAAACAGTTGCCCTGTGATTTAAGAGATGCATGCATTTTCCCTTAGGCTATGTTTAGCAGAACTCATAGAACATGCAGGTTAGCATTTCCCATCTTTCCTGTAAACAGATCCTCCCAGTTTCAGTAAGACCCCTTGTCACACATCACCTGCTTGGGAAATAGTGATAAGGATTTCTGATTATCCTGAAGGACCAATAAAAGTGGGAGCAAAGAAGAGCCAAGGGTCCTCACCCCTGAGAACTGACCCTCTTGCCTTCTCCTCTCTTCCACTGCAAAGTTTGGAGCAGCCTTTCATCTGTTAGTACAGGGATTGCTGGCCATTCCTGGCAAACAAAAATGCCTACAATTTCATAAAATCCCAAGGGTTCAGGAAGGGTTGAGGATTCTCTAAATAGTTAGAGAACTCAAAGGATGTAAGAAAATTCTAGAGTTACCTAGTAGAGTTATATGGAGCAAACTCATAGAGGACTTTCTGATAGAAAAAGTTGAGGATCTACATTGAGGCTTTACAAGGTACACTGAGATATATATGTGTACTGTAGGATTCTGCCATTGCTGTAGTTTTCTTGTTGAAGAATAAGTAATAAACGATACCTACTTTCTTTCCTTTTAATAAAATTTCATTCTGATGCATTGTAACTAGTGGCCATCCAAGTGGACAGACTTTCCCAGGTTGCTGTGTTAGTCCGGTCAAATGAGCGATGCTATCGCCATGAAGTAAAAAATCAAAACAAAAACAAAAACAAAAAACAAAACCCTTTGTGACAAGGACTTCTCAAATACCAAGGAGGGGCCGAGATGTGGTTTGGACCACACAGATGAGAGGAAATGAGACACGTGAGTTTCAAAGGAAGTCCAAGTGCCAACGGTACTTCTGTCTACATTTTTAAACACGGAACCTACCGTTCAGTTACTTCACAGGACTCTCGTCTTTGCTTTCTTTGCTTGCCAGCCTCGCTCTTTCCCACTGCAGGCAGATTTGTCCTTGTGGCAGGATGCCTGGCTACTGGCCTCTTCATTTCAGCAGCCCTAGTGGAAAGCCAGGACATAATTAATTTCACCAGCATCTATGTTACTCTCAGAGAAGGAGAATTACCAGCCCAGAATAAGTCCATTCTCCTTGCTTTGGAACAATTGCCGTCACCAGGTATATCCAATACTATATAACTGGGCTGAGCCAGGGACATGAATGCAGAGAAGAAAATGGGGCATAAAAATCACCAGCTATCATAGACTACTATAGTCTACATGATCCCAAGAATTATGTATGAAGAACAGGCCAGAAACTAGAGAGAATAAGACTTCAGCACAATACTGTGTTCAATATCTTTAAAAAAATAGTAGAAACCGTACAAAGGTATTGAATAGAAGGTATTGTATAGAAACTGTATAAAGAAGGTATTGCATAGAAACTGCATAAAGGTAAAGTGGTGAGTTCTTCATCTCTAAAGATGTTCAAACAGAGGCCAGAAGATACATTCCTAGTAATGTTTGAAGAATATTTTTCGATTGCATTTGCTCGAGTGTCATGAGCTATGGAGAAGGCACTCAGGGTTTGCACGAAACACAGATTCAAACAGAGCATTTCTACTTGATCTCTTTCACATGCTAGACTTCCTTATTTACATGGTTTTAGAAGTGGTTTTATCAACAAGAAGTGAAATGTACTCTAATAATTGGGGTAGGTATTCCTTAAATAGCAAATCAGACAGCTTTAGACTTTGAGATTTCCTATAACCCTGTACCTGAAAAGAGATCGAGAAGGATTATCCAAGTTCATTTGAATGATAGAGTGCTATGATTTTACAAGCCTTTTGAAGTAAGGTGCTTCGGCCACGGGGCACTCAAAAATACTAACGCAAGTTTCAAAGTCTAGCTAGGATTGAAAGATCAACAAATTCGCCTTCTGGAGGCTTCCATGTTGTGTTCCCATGAAGCTAGTTCAGGTGTGCTCCCTTAATAAGTGGCATTCGGTGTTTCGTTCACATGTTCTGGCCCCACATTCTAATGGGTCTAATCCAAGTCAAGCTGTTAAATTTAAACCACTTTTTTAATAAAAGGCAAGGGAATGGTGGCCTATTCTTGCGTATTTCCAAAACATCATTCATTATCATCTCATCTGGGGAAGTGTGCAGAACAGGGCCCGTGGCTATGCACTTTGCAGATGGAGACAGTGCATTAACTTGACTGAATTTCACAGGTAGTGAGATCTCTGGCAAGTTAAGTTTATTGACCCCTTTTATGATCGAAAACAGTTTGGATTTTAGAGTTAGGGAAGGAAGTGTGAGGATGGAAAGGGAGGAGATGATTCAACTAGCAGGTAGATCTGGGAATGCTGAAATTTCATATTCTCAGGGATGGCAGAAACAGGAGACGAGTTCCTTTGATTGATTCAAAGAATTTGGATTTATCAAGGGTCTTCTCTGTAAAGGACACTCTGCTAGGTGCTGGGGTACAAACATAAGATGGGCTTATGTTTCCCGTAAATCATCTAATGCGAGAGAGAGGCTAAATGTAAAAAGAAATGGTGATTGACATGTTCAAACCTTTTGTGGAGAGGTCATGGGACATAAAAGACAATTTCTATAATCAAGGAGCTTGAAACATACAAATATACAAATATATTTATTTGTGCTAGTAAATGCCTTACTATTTCTAAAAGGAAGCTGTAGGAATGTATAACAATGGTACTCTAAATAGAATCTTCTGCCAGAATGGAGAACAGACTTTTTTCTCCAGGAAGGTCTGCGGGAAATTCTCAGAAGCAGCAACATGTAGAATAGGATTTTGCTGCCTCATTTAAAACTGATTCTAGGACGCCTGGGTGGCTCAGTTGGTTGGACGACTGCCTTCGGCTCAGGTCATGATCCCGGAGACCGGGGATCGAGTCCCGCATCAGGCTCCCAGCTCCACGGGGAGTCTGCTTCTCCCTCTGACCTTCTCCTCGCTCATGCTCTCTCACTGCCTCTCTCTCAAATAAATAAATAAAATCTTAAAAAAAAAAAACTGATTCTAATAGTAGGAATTCCTTATACTCTACTGGCTCAGTGCGGATGGTTTTTGTTATTTTTCAGCAGCTGAGTCAGTAATATCTCCCATTTCACACCGATTCTGCTCATTCCTGGACTCGGGTATCAATGGAGCATTTTAAAAATGGCATTGTGAATTTTTTTTTAAGATTTTATTTGAGGGGCGCCTGGGTGGCCCAGTCAGCTAAGCGTCTGCCTTCGGCTCAGGTCATGATCCCAGGGTCCCAGGATCGAGCCCCATGTGGGCTCCCTGCTCAGCGGGGAGTCTGCTTCTCCCTCTCCCTCTGCTGCTCCCCTTGCTTGTGCACTCTCTCTTCAAATAAATAAATAAAATCTTCACACACAAAAAAAGATTTTACTTATTTGAGAGAGAGCAAGAGTGAGAGAGATCACAGAGGCACCCAGGCACCCCAAAAATGGCAATGTGAATTATTCACATGTCTGTTAAGACTGCCGCCAGGCATCTTGATGACTTTTCTCATGTGCAGTGCTTTTGAGCTCTTCCAGAGTGCACCGGGATTGGCTTTTTAGGGATGGGGTGTGTGTGTGTGTGTGTGTGTGTGTGTGTGCGTGTTGGAAAGAGTAGTTGTGGTGGTTAGGAGCTAAAAGTATGTATATTAAAAACCGAGCCTTCCCCTTATTCATTAAATTTATTGAATATTAACTATATGCCAGGTACTATGCAAGCCAATTAAAAATATGAAGAAGAATAAAATAACCCTTCATTTCTAATAACAAGTAGCTCTTTCTAATCTTTCTGTTTCTTTTTGAATGTGTGTGTCTATATATTTATGTAAATACATACATATACATATACATACATATATACAATATATGTATACATATATACAATACATGTATACATGTATAATATGTATATTTGATTTTCTACATAGGAGTATAGCATTGTGTGTGTGTGTGTATGTAAATGCAGATATATGTCTATATATGTATGCGTGTGTAATTGCACACACAAACATGCACACACACACAACTTTTCCCCTCCTTGATCATTGTTCCTCTCAGCTGTGACAAGGCAATTTTGACCCAACTTGACCCAAAGATAGCTTCCATGGTGTGGTGGTAAATTTTGTCTCTTGAATTTAAAAGAAGTCCTTTTTTTCTAGTGCTTGCTGGTTTCCATGGTGGAACTAATTTCTACCATAGTTAATTTCCAACTTCCATCTTGATGTCACTGAACAGAGAGCGAGGACAGGCGCCCTCTGGCTCCCGCATGCCAATAGACGGCCCGCCCAGAACCGGGACTTAGAACCAAGAGGGAAGGAGGACGCCACCTAAAACAATGATGTCACAACCTAGGAAAGAAACTGGAACTAACATTATGACCCTAAGTGCCACAGACATATGAAAATACATTTTAAAAGAACAACTAGAACTTTGACTTCCCCAGCTAAAATACCATTACTTAATGATGATCTTAGGCTAAAGTCCAGAATGTTTCCCAAGGCCTGTAAGTGTCCACATTATCCTTCTTCCTTACTGCACGCCCTTGGCTGCTTGTCGTTTTATAAAAAGTGGCATCTGCTCTTTTCGGCCACAAGCCGGCGTAGGATCTGCTCCCTGCCCTCAGCATACCCAACAACCCATACTCGTTTTTGAGTCTCAGATATAATGTCCCTTCCTTAGGGTGGATTTCTGAGCCCACCTCTCTCCATTAGCTCATGCGAACTGTTACACGGGTACACTGTTCTCTCTCAGAGGATACCCCAACCTTTCCTATTAGCACTTACAGCAACTGTAGCGAAGCAATTTGTGGCAAGCCTGTCTGTCTCCCCTGTCAAACGTAAGCTGGCGGGGACTGGGTCTGCTTGTTTACTGCCGAGTGCCCAGCGCTCGGCACAGTGCTTCCAAGGCCTCCTAATCCATTAATAATTGATCGGAACGGGGCAGGGTGCAAAAGCAGGAATTTGTGAGAGTCTCAAAATGACCAGTAAAGATCCTCAAACAATTTTAGACAATTCCCTTCCATTCCAGCTTTTCCCTTAAAAGAAAGAGCTTTATTTGCATATTTTGCCACAGAGTTTAGGGGAAGGGAAGATTCCAAATCTCCAATGGTCGTGTTGGCTCTTTGTTACATTAATAGGTAAAGCGAGTGAAACAAAGAACTCAAGTATTTTTTAGGAGCAGAGCTGTGACTAGTACCTATTTTACTTTTAAATTATTTTCGCTTTTAAAACTCTCCCATCCTCTAGTCCCACAGTGGTTTGCCCAGTGGTATCACCTTTCCGTACGGATTCTGCCCACGCTTGTCTCATCGAATCAATCAGCTCGCTAAAAGAGGTCTTAGCCGCTTGAAAACTTTTCAGCAAGCCTCCTCTTGCTTCTCCACATCAAGGAAGAGGTGCGTCTCGCTGCAGGGGTGCTGCTGGAGGTCGTGCGGTGGTGGAGGCTGGGGAGGCCTTGAAAGTACAGTAGGTCCTTTGAAAGTTCCTAAAGGCTTTTAGGGAAACCCGAGTCTCGCGCCCTCCGCTCAAGGTCCTCGGGCAGTTTTCATGGCTGAAGGTCAAAACAAGGAAATACAGAATTCTCCAGGCAGAACATCAAGAGGGTTTTGAGTTTCACGTACGCACTTGAGAACCATCTCCCTCAGCCCATGTGGATTTCCACACACTTCAGCTGAACACCGTCAGAGGCACACCGAAATATTTTTTCTATTAACCTCTTCCTCTTCTCCCCTTGTGATTTGACATTTCCTTCCTAGGTTGATTTTCTCCTAGGGGTTAGAACTGGGATTTTGAATTTCTAGCGCTGAGTGTCCAGACGCCCTTTTTGCCTTGCCTCAGCTTTATTTCCTAGCCATCGCCTGTGTCCCCAACTACAGGGTTCTTCTTCAGGCCACGTGCCGTCGTCTGTCCCTCTCCGTATTTACAGCTTCTTCAGTCCCTTTCCTACGTCTGTCATCTCACGCACCGCTGCATCACTGCTGAGAGGCGAGCCTTCATTTCCGGAGTTGGGAGTATGGTTTCTATTAGAAGGCTCTGTTTCCCCCCTGGTCATCACATACTGGCTTTTAGGATCGCTGTCCACTTTTCATTACTGTCATCCTCTGGCCACAGTTTGCCTTGTTAAAACAAAATGATCTCATCTTCTCTTTAATGACTTGACCTCATTTCTTCCCCTGAACCGTATTACATTATGGGTGACATTATTTACGTTTTCCTTTTTGCCCCTGTGACATGCTTCACGCTGTCCATTTTCCCATGTGCCGGGTCAGAAAGCACAGGCCATGTGTTAGCACAACCTAAGTTGATTCTTTCCTTCAAAATGACCCCTTCCCGGGTCCCACAGATGCCCTCAGACCTACATATACTGAAGTCACAGAGATAATTTTGCCAAGGATATCAACCAGGTGGGAAAACCTTAGATTTGGAATCAAATTCTTATTTTCAGCTTAGAAAGAAAAATAAATGGTGGAATCATCTCTTCAGGAAAAGGAAGGAGGAAGAGACTGTGGAAGGAGGAAGACTGAGGAAGAGAGATTTAGGGCAATAGAGAGAAAAATCTGGAGACAGGAATCTTGCTTTTGTAACCCCATCTTGGTTCCTTGCTTGAGCGATTTCTTCAGTCCTGAAGTTCATGTTTTGTTCTGTTTATCATTTAAAAAAATGGATCCAATAATGCTTGTCCTCTTTGCCACAGAATTAATCAAAAAGTCTTGAGCTCTCAAAAAGGTTTGGAATCTGCAAGACAGTAAAGGTAGAGGGCAGTGTTTAAGAGCATGGGCTTCTGAGTCATACTTCCTGGCTAAAGTTTAGGTCTTGATCTTGAACGAGTTATTCAACATCTATAACCTCAATACCTTTATCTAGAAAATGGGATAACAAAAGTTTTCCCTTCACAGATTTCTTATGAGTGATAAACACAATAATTACACTGAAGTCCTTAAAAGAGTGTTTCATAGAATGTGCTTAATAAAAACATGGAGTGTTGATATGTTACTATTAATAATATCTAATATCTCTACAACTTCTAAAAGCAGTCTCAGAGAATGGAATTACATGGAATTACATTTGTTTATACAAGTTTACTTCCCTCAACCTGACTTTGGATTCCTAAGAACAGATAGAATGTCTTTATTTTCTTTCCTTAGCACCAACCACAGGGCCCGAGACATAGAAACTTAGTAACTGATGTGCGCACTTTGAAAGAAGACAGGCGATGGGCCATCTGGGTGGCTCAGTCAGTTAAGCATCTGCCTTCGGCTCAGGTCATGATCCTGGAGTCCTGGGATGGAGCCCCACAGCACTGGGCTCCCCACTCAGTGGGGATTCTCCTTCTCTTTCTGCCCCTCTCCTGCTTGTGCATGCTCTCTCTTTCTCCAGTAAACAAAATATTAAAAAAAAAAAAAAAAAGGAGATAGGTGACAACATCAGTGTCTCTGCATCTGAGCCTCTTCCAGCATAATTGCTGGACAATTTCAGGTCCTCTCTTTCATTTGCCTGAATCCAAACATAACTCATGTGTTACGCTCTGTGTCAGGGGATGGGTCTTCCTTCCTACTATTAGGAGGTTCTGTTGGTTACTTTTTCTCGCACTCCTTATTTTTTCTGTAAAGCCCAATAAAAATCTTAACAACAAAAGTCATACAAAGTCATTCTAAGGTCCTAATTCAAATGCAAAAAAAAAATTAGTGAAACTTATCCCATCTTTTCTTCTTATTGGCAAATAGTGTTGATATTCTAGTATGTACTTCTACAAATTTTTCTTTGTGGAAACTTTTACATACCTATCATATACAGTTTGTTGTTTTGTTTTAAAAACATTATACTATAAATATTATTAGTCTTGCCTTTTCTACTTGTATTGATAAATAATTTCATGAAAATACACAATTTGAAGAATATCATGTACATCTGGGCAACTGAGTTACTTTCTTTCAGTTCCACATTTCAAATAAATATTTATACATTGCTGTCTCTTGATTCAGCAAGCTTAAATATTGACTATTTATATTCTACTAAAAAAAGACACGTTTTTAATTCTCCTCCCTTTTTTTTCCTGCCATTTTACCTATATATATATATATATTTTTTGAAGAATTGATTGAATTTTGTATTCCATACTTTTGTTACTAAGACTGTATAAACATTTGTTTTTCATTTCTGAACCAAGTAGTTCTTAGGGTAACATCTTTTTCCCCTTTGAACAGCTGCCCCAAATCCTTCTCCTGAATTTGTTATTGCATAATTTTTTCATCCTGTGGACATTTAGCTAGATCTTCCAACATCTAAAATAAGTTCTATAAAGTGTCTCTCAATCGAAGTTCTTACAGAGTTCAAACCAGCTACATAATCTACGAGTTCCATTTTTCCTAGAGGTATCTTCTGGAGTCCTCTTTTATCTGTTCCAATCTGGATTTGGTTTTGTCTATGCCTGCAATACTGATCTTGTTCTGGGAATTTCCCCCAGTATCCTAGGAAGTGCTTTCACTTTTCATCTGTTTTGGGTTGCCTGTTTCTAGGAGCTCATGTGTTTGTTTGTTTCTTGATTGACTTGCTTATGTTGGGACATTTTCTTGAGAAAGAGTTCAAGGATATTTCACTCTTTGAAATTACTTCTCTTAGTTACAAATTTGAATGGGTCTAGAATTCTAGGTGGAGATTTATTTTTGATCAGAATTTTGAAAGTATCAGTCCATTACCTTTCAGCTTCCATTATCATTCATTTGATGCTCTTTGTGTACAAGATTCCTTGTATGTTAAAGACCCTTTGTATGTGATAAGGTTTTATTTATTTCCTCTCTGAAAGCTTTTGGAATCTCTTCTTTAATCTTGTTTTTTTAAGTTCCCAACCATTCATCTTGGCCTGTGCCTTTTAAATTTTTATTTTGGTTTGAATTTTGTGGGCTCTTCCAATTTGGAGAATCATGGCCTTCAGTTATGTTTTATTTTTAACTTATTCATTAATTTTTTCTACACTATATTCTAGGCATTTTGTTTTTTTGATGTTTGCTAGTCATACTTTAGTACTTCACAGATTGATCTTCTAATATATTCGTTTTTTTCTCTGTATTATCTAGCTCTACTTTTTTGGTCCTATTTTCTGGTTATTTTCTTGGTTATTCATGTCAGTCTTCCTACTGACTTAAAAAAAAGTCTATCATATATTTTTCTTCAGGAATTAATTTTTATTAGAGTCCCTCTTGTAGCATTTTTTTTTCTTATTTCACTAATGGAATATCTTTTTCTGTTGTTGAGATATCATATAAAAATAATTCCGAGCTCTATTTTTGTTATTCTTGTTGTCTTTATAGTTCATGGTAAAAACTTTCCTCCAAAATTTTGTGATCTTTGAGCTTTTAAAAAGCAAATAGTTCTTTTTGAGCCTTTGGAAAAAAGAAACTCAATGAGTCGGCAGAGCTTAGTTAGAAGGCTATCAAGTGGATGTTTAGCATTTTTCAAAGGACTTATCTCAATTTTCAGAATTTATAGGTCTTTTCTGTGGGGCAGTTTAGCATCTCAAGAGAAAGACATGAGCCTCTTGTGAATAAGAGAGAGGGAAAGGACCTGAGGTCCTTCCTTTCAGGCTCTGTCCCTTGACTTTGTCCTCCATGAAATGATTTCCATCTGGAACATTAACTTTTATCCTTTTTCTGAGCTTATTTCCTCATGTCTCCAGAACACTTTCCCCTAGTATCCAAAAATAGAATGTTCCCATGAAACCTTTGGTAAGCTGAAATGGCCAAAAGCAAAGAAGCAATTACCATTTTGTAAAAGCAAAAACCCACTGAGGAATCCCTTCAGTTAGCAGAAACAGGTACTGATGTAAGTCCTTTTTAAAAGCAAAGTGGTATAAAGCAAACCTTTGAATAGTGGGGGAACCTGTGTATCTCTTCTCCTATAGAGAGAGACAAGGGGTAGTCATTTATCTGCATAGGGTAGGGATGAAAACGACCCTTTCCTAGACTTCCAGACAAACTACATGCTCTGGTCCAGCCTCTTCACCACCACCTTCTTCTGCCCACTGCCTTGGTCTCTGAGGCCTGAGTGGTTTCTGTGGGGGCAATCATCCCATTTCTCATTGGTATCCTATTCCACTCTCACTTTATCTGCTCTGCGTTATTTCCCATTCACCCTTCCAAATTCTGCTGAATCATACCTTGCAATTCAGTTACCAATACTTCAGTTTCATTAACAACTAAAGATGTCCTCTCTTCTGTTCTCTTTGTAAGCTTAGGGAAGAAGAGGGCAAGAACATTTTTGGTAATTTTAACTCTACTTTAACTGGTTGAGGTAAGGTAGGGTCATCAGTTTGAGCATTTTTAATTAGAACTTGATGGCTTTAATGACTTAATTTCATAACTGACGTTACAATTCTCTTTTTTCTTTTATAAGTTTTAGTTGATTTCCTCACGACTTTCTCATGTCACCTTTGGTGGCAAATAAGAAAATAAATAAACAAATAAATAGCACAAAGTTCATGAGCAATACAGTATGACCATGAAGCAATGAAAAACAACTTGAAATAACACTATTTTTTTTTCATATTTTGCAACACTGAGGTTTGCTAAGACTTTCTCTTACTACAGGATTTTTACTGTTTCACACCACATTATTATAAGATACTTAATAAAATGGCATAAGATACTTAATAAAATAAGAAAATACACAATCATAACACTTAAAGTAATAGCTATAAACTTAAAAAAACATAAAACTAGAGATAACAACTCCTCCCTCCCATACCTACAGACAACGACATTTCTATGATATATATTCCATTGTAGTCACATATATTAATTTTCACATGCATTTTGTTTGGTGCTTCTGTTGTATGACCACTGATTCAGTAGATTTTACATTTTAGTTGTTATTAAGAGAAGGATTTCAATGGAAAAAGGCTGAATAAATAAGATACTCCGCATCCCACCTCCATCCTTGCCTTGTTCAGTTTCATGTTACTACTAAGTTATTTATACGTATCTTCTAAATAATTTTTTTAGAAGATTTTATTTATTTATTTATTTGAGAGAGAGATCACAAGTAGTCAGAGAGGCAGGCAGTGAAGGGGAAGCAGGCTCCCTGCTGAGCAGAGAGCCCAATGCGGGGCTTGATCCCAGGATCCTGAGATCATGACCTGAGTCAAAGGCAGAGGCTTAACCCACTGAACCACCCAGGTTCCCCTAAATAACTTTTTCTACTCAAAATGAATTCCCTATCCATCTGGAGGTAATCCCTGAGTATTAGGAGGCCTCTACAGTAACCTTATCTACTTGAGACTATTTATTTTCTGCTCTGACCTTGGGTTCCAACCATGTGCAGCTACAGTCACTCCCAAGTGACTTACAAAGGTGTTCACCAATTGACATCTTAATTTCTATCCTGGGATATTGAAACTATCTGATGGACAGTTTAAGGCCTTTCCCAGGCTGTTGGTGACTTACTGATAAAGGTGTGCCACTAAGGACATATAACCAATGTAACCAAAGCAAAAATCTCCTGGATGAGCTTTGATAGAGAGCATGCACTGGGATTTGGATGGAATGTAACTTCACTTCAGGCTCTGCCACTTTCTGGTTAACTGATCTTGGGAAAAATCGTCTCTTTGAGGTGATTCTCATAACTATCAAGACCTAGAGGTTTTTCAAGTAAGTGTCCAATGCTTAGGAGGTACTCAGAAAATTATAGTGCTGGCTAATATTACTTTCAGGTATAGCAGAGAACTTCCATAGGGATATCTGTGTGAAGAATAGAAGTAATTCCAAGAGGACTTCTGACCTAAATACTCCCTCCAAGGACTTCCCTTAGTGCTGGAAATACCTAAGGAGCACAATTTGTCATACGTATCAGCAACTGACAAATCAGTATATGACATATACACATATGATGTGTATACACATATGATGGTTCTATGAGAACTGTAGAAAGCATCCTCAGATCCTTTCTGGTTGAAGCTGAGATATAAACAACTTTAATGGAAATAGAGGCATGAGTTAGGGGGCACAATATTCCTGATGCACATAATCCGTTTGGCTATTAATATATTCCGTACATTATTGTGAGCAGTTAAATTTTTTCCAAAAGTTACTGATCTGGACAATTATCTAATAAGACACCTCTAAGTGCAATGAAAGAACCAGACATAGAGAAGTCTGATTTTCTAAGGGGAAAGTGGGTGGAAAACATGGAACACAAAATAGGCATGTTGAGGTGAGGCTCCTTGAACAAGATGAAGATATTATGTTTCTGGGTGGGGAAGGAGGATTCTTATAGAGTTGGGGGCATATATCAGAATTGAGATGGGGCATTTTTCAATATTAGTTTAGTTTAAATTGTCATTGGCGAGTTCTCTAGCCAAGTCCACTTTCTCATGACTCATTCCATGTCAGTATCATATGGATCACTTGGAAAAAAATCAACTCTATATTGAACATCTTTCCCCAGGTATCTGGGATTACACTATAAAATTTCTCCTGTGAGCCAACTCCCCTATGTCACTTTGTTGAATACATTTTTTAGACCTCTCTGTAGTGAGGAGAGAATGTTTTAATAGATCTTCCTCCCTCCTCCCCCCCAATCTGGATTGGCGCTAGAAATAAAGCCTAGGCTCCTTGGAGTGATGATGAGCCTTAGGTGAGATTTGCTCATAGCCACAGCAGAGCTTCTTGGAGGAATCTCAGTGTGTCATCCTTGCTTATGTCTTCTGCCAAAAAAGGACTTTCTTTAAGTTCTGGCTTCAATAGCTCTCACATCTTGAAATCTCCTATCAAGTTCTATTGATTATTGCTGCACTGCTCAAAGATGTTTTTCATTTGTCTCTAAACCTTGATTTCAGCCCAAGTGTTTGGATGACTCAGAATCTTAGTTTAATGATAATAAATACCTTTCTGCAGTTTGGAAGAGGGAGTGCTTGAATTTATATAGGCACATACTTAACCTAAGTTTTCCTTTATTTATTTATTTTTTCCCATGCACTTTTGGTAAAATTTTTCAATACAGAGATTTGGGGAACAAAACAAATAAAAACATACAACTATGTCATCTCTGCATTGTTGTCAAAGTATATTTCCTTCTATTGTTTCTACTGCTTCATATCATGTTCAAATTAAGTGAATTTATAAGCTCACTTTCATAGCAGACTTACACCTGCTTTGTAGAGTTTCTTATAATAAAGAATGGCATAATTAAACAAGAAAGGAAGAAAAGTGTTACAGGGAATCAAACCTGGGTAAGGTACTTGTTTTAGCACCTTGGAGTGATAAAATTGCTTTTGAAGAAAACAAGAAGTTTAGAAAGATGGCTCCTTAAAGTATAAGGCAGATTTTAGTGGTATATGCAATAGGAGAGGGCATTCTAGACATAGGAAAGTATCAATGAAGGTAGGCAAGGTAGGGAAATAATCCAATCCCTTCAGGGATATTGGTGAAAATATCCATTCTAATTTGTAGGCAATAGTAACAGCAGCAGTGAAAGTTGATATTTAAGCACTATCATTTCCTGAGTACCTATTATGTATAGTCTTTTATATATTTTAATCCTATGTGACTCTTATTATAACAGCATTTTAGATAAGTCATATTATTTTTTTAATTTGCAAATAAGAAAACTGAACTTCTCTTTTTTTTTTTTAAGATTTTTATTTATTTATTTGACAGACAGAGATCACAAGTAGGCAGAGAGGCAGATGGGGGGTTGGGGGGGAGGAAGCAGGCCCCCTGCTGAGCAGAGAGCCTGACATGGGGCTCGATCCCAGGACCCCAAGATCATGACCTGAGCCAAAGGCAGAGGTCTTAACCCACTGAGCCACCCAGGCGCCCCAAAAACTGAACCTCTCTTAAGTAACTTGCTAAACTAAGTGGTAAAAATGAATTTTATCTGAACCAAAAATTTCTTGTATTTTTACAACATCATGAGTTTGGGGAACTAAACATGATCTTGCTGCTGCTGCTGAAGAATCATCAGAATGATGCATAATCTGGAGCCCCTCACCTACTATATTATAGAGACAAGATTATAAAAAGAGAGAGAGTGAGAGAGAGAGAGAGAAAGAAAGAAAGATAGGATTTTGAAAGGTTGGGGCTTATCACACAGAAAGATGTTTGGAACAAGAAAAATGGATCTCTTCCATTGAAGCCCATTAAGGAAACAGAAATTCAGATTCAGGAGGCACAGAGGGTCTCCAACAAAATCAACCCAAGGAAGTCCACACTAAGACACATAATAATTAAAATGTCAAAAATTAGTGATAAAGAGAGATTTTTAAAAGCAGTGGAAAATAAAACAGTCACATTCAAGGGAAACCCCACAAGGCTATCAGCTGATTTTCCAGCAGAAACTTTGTAGGTCCAAAGAAAGTAGCATGATATATTCAAAGTGCTTAAAGAAAAGAAATTGCAACCAAGAATATCCAACAAGGATATCATTTGGAATAGGAGAGATAAAGAATTTCCCAAATGAACAAAAGTTAAAGTCAAAGGAATTCACCACCACAAAACCAGCCTTATAAGAAATGTTAAAGGGGATTCTTTGAGTGGAAAGGAAAGACCATAAGCTACTCCTGTATTGCTTATGGTAAGGAGTAAGAAAAGTAGGAAGCACAAAAGCAGTAAAAGTAAGTAGATCTATAAAATTTAGTCAAAGGATTCACAAAATAAAAGGATGTAAATTCTGATACCATACCTAAAACATGACAGAGAGAAGAGTAAAAATTTAGTGCTTTCAGAATGGTTTCAAACTTAACATAAACTGTTATATGCATAATATGTTATATGTAAACCTACTGGTAACTGCAAGCAGATATGCAAAAAATAAGAAGGGCTTCCAAGTATATCACTAAAGAAAGCTAGCAAATCTTGAGAGAAGAGAGTAAGAGAAGAAAGGAATGGAGAAGAACTCTAAAATAACCATAAAACAAGTAACAAGATGTCAATACATACCCACCAATAGTTACTTTGAATGTAAATGGACTAAACACTCCAGTCAAAAGACTGTAATTTACAAAAGATTCATTTCAAACCTAGACACAATGGAGATTGAAAGCGAAGGGATGGAAAAGCATTTATCATGCAAATGGAAGTGAAAAGAAAGTCAGGGTAGCAATACTTATATCAGACAAAATAGACTTTAAAACAAAGACTGTAACAAGAGACAAAGAAGGACACTACATAATCTTAAAGGGAACAATCTAACAAGAAGGTATTACAATTGTAAATATTTATGCTCCCAATGTGGGAGAACCCAAATGCATAAAGCAGCTATTAACAAGCATAAAGGAAGAAATAGATTGTAGTACAATAACAGTAGGGGACTTTAACACCCTACTTACATCAATGGACAGATCATCCAAACAGAAAATCAATAAGGAAACAGTGGCTTTGAATGACACATTGGACCAGATGGATCTGACAGATATATTCAGAACATCTCATCCTAAAACAGTGGAACACCTGTATTTTCAAGTGCACATGGAACAGCTCCCAGAATGGTTCACATGTTAGGGCACAAAACAAGTCTCAACAAATTCAAGAAGACTGAAGTCATACCATGCTTCTTCACTAACCATACTATGAAACTAGAAATTAATCATAAGAAAAAATCTGGAAAGGATACAAATATATGGAGGTTAAATAACATGCTACTAAACAATGAATGGGTCAACCAGGAAATCAGAGGAAATAAAAAAAGACATAGAGACAAATGAAAATGAAAACACTATGGTTCAAAATCTTTGGGATGCAGCAAAAGCTGTTCTAAGAGGGATGTTTATAGCAATACAGGAGTAGCTCAAAAAGCAACAAAAATCTCAGGTATAACAACATAATCACACCTAAAGGAGCTAGAAAGAGAACAAACAAAACCCAACAGTAGAAGAAAGGAAATAATAAAAATTAGAGTAGAAATAAATGAAATAGAAACTAAAAAAATTATAGAGCTGATCGATGAAACCAGGAGCTGGTTCTTTGAAAAGATCAACAAAATTAATAAACCTTTAGCCAAATTAATCCAAAAAAGGACTCAAATAAGCAAAATCAGAAATTAAAGAAAAGAAATAATAACCAGTACCACCTAACACTACAGAAACACAAGGGTTACACGAGAATATTATAAAAAAAATTCTATGCCAACAAAATGCACAACTTGGAAGAAATGGATAAATTCCTACAAACATAACTTCCGAAAACTGAATCAGAAAGAAATAGGAAATTTGAACAAACCAATTACCAGCAATGTAATTGAATCAGTAATCAAAAAACTCCCAACAAACAGGGGTGCCTGGGTGGCTCAGTGGGTTAAGCCTCTGCCTTTGGCTCGGGTCATGATCTCAAGGTTCTGGGAATGGCTCCCATATGTGGACTCTGCTCAGCAGGGAGCCTGCTTCCCCCTCTAGCTCTGCCTGCCTCTCTGCCTATTTGTGATCTCTCTCTCTGTCAAATAAATAAATAAAATCTTAAAAAAAAAAAAAACAAAAAACCTCCCAACAAACAAAAGTCCAGGACCACACAGCTTTACAGGTGAGTTCTACCAAACATGTAAAACAGAATTAATAGCTATTCTTCTCAAACCATTCAAAAAAAAAATAGAAAAGGAAGGAAAGCTTCCAAATTCATCCCATGAGGCCAGCATTACCCTGATACCAAAACCAGATAAAGACGCTATGAAAAAAGTAAACTATAAGTCCAATACCTTTGATGACTATGGATGCAAAAATCCTCAACAAAATATTAGCAACTGAATCCAACAATACATTAAAAATAATCATTTACCATGATTAAGTGGGATTTATTCCTCAAATAGCCAAAGACCCCAATTTTATTGCCTCAAAAGTAGAGATTAATCACCTTTACATGTCACTAATGACTTGCATTACTTCATGATATGGTTTCATTATAGTACAATATGATTATTACTCTTCAAACAAAAATGCTATTTCTCTTCTTAAAATCTGTAACTCTGTACTTCATTCCTCCCCCAGACATTGCCTTTTCTGCCAGGTGCACTCCTATTCATTCTTTCAAACTTAGTTCAGATTTCCTCTTTGAAATTGTCTCAAATAGTTTCTGACATTTATTTCATCACTCTAATAGGCAGAGTTAAATATTTGTATTTTAACACTATTTATATTCTCCTAAAACCAGGTGTTTTTTCCTTTGTCCCCTACTAAAATACATGTTTCTGCAGGGCAGAAATAGTTGTCTTTTGTATCTTTAGCCCCTGAGCGAATGACAGTCAGTAAGGTATTTTTAAAGTTTATATTAAATAAAGATTAAGTTTATAAGCCAATCAAAACAATGTTTCATTTGTTCGCTGATAAAGTTGTTTCTTAAAGATTAAGGTAAAACCAAGTCCTTTTCTATTTTCATTTATGGACAATCAATAGAAAATAATGTTTTGCTTTAAGCCCCCCAAAATTTTGCAAAATGAATTACCAAGGTCTTAAAAATTTATCGTTGCATTTCTATACACGCGTAATGAAGTAACAGAAAGAGAAATTAAGAAAACAATTCCATTGACAATTGCACCCAAAATAATAAAATACCTAGGAATAAAATTAACCATGGAGGTGAAAGACATGTACTCTGAAAACTGTAAAACATTGATAGAAGAAATTGAGATTAAGATACACATATCTACCCTAAATTCAGGGTGCCAAAGACCACTACTGATTTCCTATTAGAACCCATTAAGGCTATGTTGTAGAGAAAATAAATCAAGCTTTGGTTGGAGAGAGGGAGGGCTGGCAAGTAGCTCCTAGGCTAAAAACAACCCTTTTGTATGCATCCCTTTAGTTTTTCCCTAAAGATGGGTGGAAAGTCACAGACTCCCTATCAGAAAAAAAAAAAAGGAAGCAATTCCAAAGATTAGGAAGTTAACATGTCCCCAAGGCTGCCCCTCTGTAATATTTTAACTTTTCTCTCTTTCCTTCTTTTTCTCGGATCATTGACAAATCACACTTCTATGGTGTGAAATAATTTGCTCTTCCACATATAAGGCTTGGTGTATCTTGAATCTCTATATTAGAACATGGAAAAATAAATAAAAATATATTTGTGTGTGTCTTTATAGACACATAAATTGATCATGAAGAATATTCCAACAGACATTTGAAAATATCTCTGGAGGATATAATTAGGGAAAACTTTGATGGGTTGGCTTTTATTTTATGCTTTATTTATTTTTGGTATTGTTTGAAATTTTTTTAATAAGAATATTCTGTTTTTTTCTTAAACCAGAGTATGGATTTAAGCTATTTTTAACTTCCAAATGTCACAAAAAAATAATTTGGCTGAGTATCATGTATAGAAAATGGGAGGAAACTTTCCCATAAACTGCTCTGAGCTTATCTTGAATGATTCATTTTTACTTAATCCTGGGTACCATATTTTAGAGGTGAGGTGAACACCAAAAAAGAGAGTTATATCAATGGTTGACTATGGGAACCAAGGCTGCCACACAGGGATTGTGTTGATTGAGAAAGGACATGCTAAAATCTGACGAGGGTGGAGTCTCCCACAGTGTTTTGTAGCTAGCTATGGAAGCAAGCAAGCAAGAGACTTCTAAAATTTGCTGATGTTTAAATGATGGAAATTAATTCAAATTATTTAAAATCAGTGTCTAGGCTTAAAACTTATGCCATGGGCTGCCTGAATGTAATCTCTAATCAAAGAAGAAAGTGGTCATGATAAGAAAGGCTCTAGAAACTAGTTCTTAAGTAGAATAGCTAAAAGCACCAGAGAGTTTTCCTCCTATAGAATTCAGAAGAAAAACTTTTAAATGACTAGAGAGGTACAAAAATGACATGGCTCTCTTGTCAAATTTATTTTCAGAAGCTTGATGACAACATTAAGGATAAGGGATAAGTGCAGGGATCCCTGCACTGTGTGGTATGATTCATTATCTCTAAGATCTTTCCAAATATTGTTTGAGTCTTCATCTGAGCCATAAAAGAAGGATATAATATTGCTTTAGTTACTTTGTCTTTCAGGAAGTCAATGCAAATTGAGACCATGGACCATCAAAGTCACAATGTGTGATTTTTTTTTTTAATTGACCTTTTTTTTAAAGCCTGTTGGATTTCTAGGCTCCCCACTAGAAAGCCCAAGTACATATATATCTTTTTAGCAGGTAAATGAGACTGTAAAAAGTAAGTCTTATCTGAATCTTTTTACATTTCTCATTTTAATAAAAATTTTAAAAGTGTGGCTGTGTTCAGATATGATTTAAAATATTTTATTTATTTATTTGACAGACAGAGATCACAAGTAGGCAGAGAGGCAGGCAGAGAGAGAGGGGGAAGCAGGCTTCCCGTGGAGCAGAGAGCCCGATGTGGGGCTTGATCCCAGGATTCTGGGATCATGACCTGAGCTGAAGGCAGAGACTTTAACCCACTGAGCCACCCAGGCGCCCCTCAGATATGATTTAAAGCTTTGGATCCCTGATGCTAGTTGTGTGGGTGTTGGGTTGTTTTTTGGTTTTTTGTTTTTTTGTTTTTTTTTTTTTTTCAGTTTTACACCATCTCAAGAAATTTATTTCTTTGTTCAAAGTGTTTACCTTTAAATTAAAACAACATCCTGGAAGCCAGGAGACTTCAGTGAGGTTTTACTATTAAGTGCTTATGATACACCAGGTGCTGGGGTGGGACAATTTCATCCTTGGAACACCTGTATGATGAAAATACTTATTCCCTATTGTGCCTGTGGAAACAGAAGCACAGAGAAGTTAGGCAACTTATTCAAGGTCAGAAAGCTGGTAAATGTTGTGAGTTGGGATTTGAACCCAAGCAATCTTGCTCTAGTCTGCATCCTTGACCCCTATACTATGGTGCCTATCAAGTCTTAGATTCATTTTGATTTGTGGTAGAAGATGACATTGAAGTCTAGTAAATTTCTTCTTCATCTTAATATTTTAAGTAATTTCTGATAAGAGCCAAACTCTTAACACCTAGCTGGTAGCTCAGAAATACTTACTGAATAATGAATTAATGAATTAATATGCAAATAGTTGGTGAGCCCCATACAGTGCACACATACACACACACATACATATTTGCATTCTTCATTTTGCTTAAAATAGTTTTGACCATGAAGTTGATGCACAGTGTTAAAATAACAAACAAGGCATTGTAGAGTACAAGTTCTCCTGTAATACTTTTCTAATTGAGTCATCAAGGATTACCGGCAAATGGTATAGTGAATATTAATTAATTGATATTCCTTTCCCTGGTGTACCTTCTCTCCTCTCCCCTACTCAACAGGTTCTATTTTCTGTAGGAAGATCAGAAGTCCTAATAGGTCCAAGAGGGAAACTGGGACCTCACTTCCAGGTCCAAGAATGAGGTATATGACCTACACTGAGGAAGTCATTTATTTGACTACAGCGATTGCTTTGGAGTTTGGGGAGAAAACAAGACACATATTCTAATGAGAATAAATTTCTGGACATCTGTTAGAATGTTAGGACAAAGGCTTCTCACTGGATGGGTAAGGTAGTATGTGTAAGAAGAAACCAAAGCTGCTCCAACTCTTGAAGCCAAACCAGGGATGAAGTCAATACATGGATTTGGGAAAAATAAGAGAAGCTTGGAGCCAGAGTCCTAATGACAACACAAACATCTGAATCAACCTACACCTTATGTCTAACCTATGCTGGATCTTTTAATTGCATGAAACAAGAAATTCTCTATTTAAAAATTTTATTTTAGCTCTTACTATAAAATATACCAAACGTTCAGAGAATAATTTCACTACTGTTTATAGCCCAGACCTAACTTAAACACTTTGTCCTATTTGCTTCAGAACTTTTAAAGAAATAATAAAAATAATAGTCAAGTTCAGGCCCAGTTGAAGCCATGTGTATGTAACTTCCCAATCTAATTCCCTTTACTTATCAAATCTGAAGTTTTTTATTATTTTTTTATTATGTTATGTTAGTCACCATACAGTATATAATTAGTTTTTGATGTAGTGTTCCATGATTCATAGTTTGCATATAACACCCAGGGCTCCAGGCAATACATGCCCTCCTTAATACCCATCACCAGGCTAACACAGCCCCCCTCTAAAACCCTCAGTTTGTTTCCTGGGGTCCATAGTCTTTTATGGTTCATCTCCCCCTCCAATTCCCCCCCTCTTCATTTTTCCCTTCCTTCTCCTAATGTTCTCCATGCTATTCCTTATGTTCCACAAATAAGTGAAACCATATGATAATTGACTTTCCCTGTTTGATTTATTTCACTTAGCATAATCTCTTCCAGTCTCATGCATGTAGATGCAAAAGTTGGGTATTCATCCTTTCTGATGGCTGAGTAATATTCCATTATATATATGGACCACATGTTCTTTATCCATTTGTCTGTTAAAGGGCATCTTGGCTCTTTCCACAGTTTCGCTATTGTGGACATTGCTGCTATGAATATTGTGGTACATGTGGCCCTTCTTTTCACTACATCTGTATCTTTGGGGTAAATACACAGTAGTGCAATTGCTGGGTCATAGGGTAGCTTTATTTTGATTTTTTGAGGAACCTCCACACTGTTTTCCAAAGTGGCTATACCAACTTGCATTCCCCCCAACAGTTTAAGAGGGTTGCTTTTCTCCACATCCTCTCCAACACTTGCTGTTTCTTGCCTTGTCAATTTGTGCCATTCTAACTGGTGTAAGGTGGTATCTCAATGTGGTTTTGATTTGAACTTCCCTGATGCCTAATGATGATGAATGTTTTTTCATGTGTCTGTTAGCCATTTGTATGTCTTCTTTTGAGAAGTGTCTGTTCATGTCTTCTGCCCATTTTTGACTTGATTATTTGTTTTTTGAGTGTTGAATTTGAGAAGTTCTTTATAGATCTTGAATATCAGTCCTTTGTCTGTAGTGTTATTTGCAAATATCTTCTCCCATTCTGTGGGCTGCCTCTTTGTTTTGTTGACCGTTTCTATTGCTGTGCAGAAGCTTTTGATCTTGATAAAGTCCCAAAAGTTCATTTTTGCTTTTGTTTCCCTTACCTTTGGAGACATGTCTTGAAAAGAGCTGCTCTGGCTGATGTGCAACAGACTACTGCTATGTTCCCCTTTAGGATTTTGATGAATTCCTGTCTCACATTGAAGTCTTTCATCCATTTTGAGTATAACCTCATGTATGGTGTAAGAAAATGGTTGAGTTTCATTCTTCTGTATATAGCTGTCCAAATTTCCCAGCACCATTTAATTGATTTACTCTTGAACAAGGCAAAGCTCTTAGCCTGCATTAAGCACAAAATAAACTCTCCTTCTTCCTTGATATTGCTTTCAAAATCTGACTTCTACTTAAAAAGAGAATGAAACAATCTTATTATTCTCTCAGAGTTGTTTCAGAAAAGTAAGAAGACTGTATAATCAGGTTGGTTCTATAGAAATAGACCTCATATGATTCTTTTTCCTGCCCTTTTCTCTTCACTTAGTACACCTAGTATAATCTCAACTCTTTAGCCTGTATGAAGTCTTCCCTCTTCCAAGAATCCTTTACAGGCTATCTGAGTCCAGTGATGAGCACATAGCTGAAATTTTTCAGCACTTAGTGACTTTGACTTTCATTTGACTGCCAGTTTTAAATAACATTTTGGTATCTTATTATCTTTTAATTTATCTTTAATTTTTTATTTCACTTATCTTTAATTTAATTCTCCATTGTTATATTGATAGTTTTCAATTTTTCCTTAAGTATCTCTTGCATGTTTTGAGGAAAAGCTTTGTAATCTCATAATTCTTCATAACCCCCTATTGGGGCTTTCCCACAGCAGGTGCTCAATAAATGCTTCTTGATTATCTATCAGTAAGTGAAACATTCCCAAAGGGGTTGAAACTCGAGATTTAGTGCATGGTCATTAAGGAGCCATGGTGTTAACTGATGAATTGTGGAGTGACTTCATGCTGTGTAACATGAAGAAAAATATCTTCAACTAAGACAGCAGTTTACCCAACACCCATACTATGCTAATCAAGCTGTTCTCAATTCCCCTTCTGTGAGCTCCTGAACATATGGAGATAGTTAAACTGCTAGCACAGGGCAAGAAGAAACACAGCCACTGAGCCATGCAATAGCCAAAAATCCCACAACTCTCAGTGCACCAACTGACAATGACCCAACTTATCACGTATGTTTGCATGAGGAACAGCTTACCAGTAATTTTTTCTGTTTGTGGTTGTCATGGTACCAATGTGTGTGTGTGCAGAAGTGCTGGGGGATATAGAAGCAATATAGCACAGCAGGAGGCACTGTGATGTAAAAATCAGAATAAGACATATAGGGATTTAAAATGCTGGTCATATGATTTACTTGCATTTTGTGACCTGGGAAAAATTACTAAAATTGTTTGAACATCAACTTCCTTGTCTGGAAAATGAGTATAAAAATATTCAGCTCCTAAGATTATTTTTAAAGAGTAGAAAAGATATATTGAGTGGAAACTGTGTCAGCTAGTACACTGGATAGCTTACGATAACTAACATTTGAATTTTTTTTTCTATAGTAATATTTTCTTTTTTTGGGGGGGGTTAGCCTTTTTTTTTATTAATTTCATTTCTTTTCAGCGTAACAGAATTCATAGTTTTACAACACACCCAGTGCTCCATGCAATGCGTGCCCTCCACAATACCCACCACCTGGCTCCCCCAACCTCCCACCTCCCACCCATTCAAAACCCTCAGGTTGTTTTTCAGAGTCCATAGTCTCTCATGGTTCATCTCCCCACCAATTTCCCTCAACTCCCTTCTCCTCTCCAACTCCCCATGTCCGAATTTTTATTAATTGTATTGGATGGGGAAAAATAAAACAGCCAAGAGAATACAAATAATACAAATATTAAGGGAGGGGTGTTTACTAATAAAAAGTTCCATGGGAGAATTGCTCTTCCTGTGGGCGAAGAACTCCTTCAGCCAAGGTTGGGTCTGGTTAGATAAAAAACATTATGAAAACCTTTTGGAATTGCTTTTTTAAGCATTTGGAATTGCTACTACAATTCTTTGTTTTGCGAACTGTAAGGGAAACCTACCATGGATGAAAGCAAAGAATATGCCTCTATTTCTGCCTTCTTGGACTTGGGAGTCTCTGAAGCTTTTCCATTCATTCATTCACTCACCCATGTATTCAAGAAACATTTGGGCCCTTCTATCAATACATAGATGTGGAAAGCATTGCAGTTCGACCTACCTGTAGTCCTTTTTGTCTAAATGAATTCAAGTGGTCTAAATGAATTTAAATGAATTCAAAGTTCAGCCTGATGCTCAGTACATAGTAGGAATTTATCACATAATCGTTGAGTGAATAAATGATTTTGTAAGAACAGATGTCTGCTGAGACAAGTAAATAAATGGGTGCTGTCTCACAAATCTGTGTGACTATGCTGGAGATTTCCATGGATACCTAGCATGGTGCTGTTAAAAGATGTATAACAGTAATTCACATTGATTTACTTCTTTTCAATTCATGTACTATTATACATTCTTTTTCCCTTGGATCTGTCATTTCACTTGCTATTTTATAGTGGATACAAGGCTTAGAAACAAAAAGCATGTACAGAACAGGGTATGAAGAAATCTCAGTGTGAATGGTACATGGTGAAGGAGAAAAGGACACTTGGCTTTGGGACTCAGTTTCTTCACTGAGTTACTATGTTCCACGGAGTCCCTTCTATTCTTTGGGCTTTATGTCTATGATCTGAATAAGGAAACAAGGTTAGGGCTTTTATCATCTTTAACATTTTCAGTGACATTGAAATTCAAAGAATAGAAATATTGGAAAAGGCAGCTTCATGTTGAGCAAAAAGCCAGGCAGGCATGGTTCAGGGTCTAGCTGTTGTGACAGCTGTGTGACTTGGGGTCAGTGGCTTAGAGAGACCTTAGAGCAACACTGTGGTGTAGTAGAGTCTGGGCTTAGGTGGGGTTCAGACCCCACTTTTGCCATTGTGTAACCTTGTGAATTGGGACAATTTATTTAACATCTTTTCACTTCCTTTACCTCAAATTCCAAGATCCACTTAAGCCACAAGCTTGGGGCAAAGATTTAAAAAAATGAATATTTGGAAAGCTGAGCAATATTTGAACATATATATATATATATATATATATATATATACTTCATATAAGTAAATATATACATATTTAAGAGCTAGCAATTATACTATGTAAGTATATATATGTCTGTGGATATGGTTTTGTATATAATGTATATTTGGTGTGGATAATAATGCACACACGGTCAGTATGTTGTTTTTTTGTAGGGTTTTTTTCAAAGAATGTCTAGGCACTTGTTCATAATCATGGACCCATTTAAATGAGAGCTAAACATACATTAGAGAAGAGCCTGTCAACTTTATGTGTCCCTTTTGTTTTTAGGGATTGGTGTAATTACAGAAGGCTTTACAGAGAGGTGACCAGCGCTGGACTGTGGAGGACTGTTAAGATTCATAATACCATTCTCATTAGATATTTAGCATATTCTTTTTTTGAAAGCAAACTATGCAGTAGACACTGTTCCAGGAATGGAATGAATAGCAGACACTAAGTATCCACCCTTGTTTAGAATATATTCCAGAAAAAGACATTGCCAACATAAAAATAAATAGTTTTGGTGGCAAAAATTTCTATAAGGTAAGTGAAGCAACGCTAAGGACTCATGACTGATGGGAGAGGGGATGAAATGAAATTTAGAAAACTGTCAGAGATAAAATATATAGGAACGGAAGACTTTTGAGTATTGCTTACAGGGAAGATGTTCTTAACACAGTAGTACAAAATCGAATAATACATGTTCTTTTGACTTATATTATTTTATAACCATTCTCCTTTGCTGTTTAGCCTGAATTTTAAGTGCCTGTGGTCTCCTCCTCCACAAGCTGTTTCTCTGTTTCAGATTCTCTGACAGGTGGGCCATCCAAAATAGAGTGAATCAACACAGGATTGGGTCTACCCTGCGTCAGACAAGGGGGGCATATGGAAATTTTTATTTGAATTGATAGTTTATTTTAGGTTTATATAGGCAGAGCCATGGATGCTTGAAACACTTTTAGTTTTACACTTCCTGCCAGAATTTGGAAGTTTCAGGTAAGGTGCCTGGTTCAGGACTTCGGGTGAGTGTGGTTTAATACATCCATCTTTCCTTCTCTCTGTCTTTGACCATGTGAACATTAGCACAAGAAAGTCTTGTGAATCTTGGGAGGGGAACTGAAACAGTTGGCAAATGAAGCCAGGAGGTGAGCTTTGACACTGTGCCTATCCCACCTTGCTCCTCCAGCAACTTCAGATGGGGTGCACGTGAACGCTGTGGAGACCCATTGTCAAAGCATAAGAAATGCACAGAAACCTAGGTACACTCAAACCAGAACAGCTACAGAACATCTGGCTCCAGCTTTGCACTTTCTTTTAATTCTTTTAAGATCGGGGGTGTGGGAAGAGGAACACAGAACTATTTAGAAGACCTTCTCATGATAGGGATATGGAGTCTCTACGGAGACAGGGTGAGGGGAACAGCAGCTGCTTTTTATGGAGGAATGAATGAGAACTCATTTTCCTGAGAATTTCTGTGTGCTAGACATCGCATACTCTGACAAGCTTTATCTCAAAACAAAACTGAACAATGTTACTACTTAAATTCAAACAACAGTTTTCCATGTACAAAGATCCTATGTTGTTCCTCATTGTAACAAATCTCTTTTTTAGATATATAGTTAGAAATATGGTGGAGTCCAATCCTAACTTCACTACTTTTTTGATATGTGATTTTGATGAATGTTTTTCCCTCTGTGCCATGTTGTTTCCATTTCTAAAATAAGAATGAAGATAGTATTGATTAACTTGGAAAGATTCAGCAAGTACTATAATAAGTGTAAAGCACTGAAACTAGGCCAGTGGCTGGCACATAACAAGTATGCATTAAATGCCAGCTGGTATTATTACTTTGATATTATAGTCCAGGAAAAGGTACCTTTGGAAAATTAAGTGTCTTATCCATGAATATACAGATAACAGTGGTAGTATTTGACATTCGATCCTGATTCATTCTTTTTTTTTTTAAGATGTTATTTATTTATTTATTTGTTAGAGAGAGAGAGAGAGAGCACAAGCAGGCAGTGTGGTAGGCAGAGGCAGAGAGACAAGTAGGCTCCCTGCTGAGCAAGGAACCCCATGTGGGGCTCAATCCCAGGACCCTGGGATCATGACTTGAGCTGAAGACAGCAACTTAACCAACTGAGCCACCCAGGTGTCCTTCATTCTCTCTCTTTTTTTAAAAAAATTCACATTGCATTTAATGTCCTGTGATTAACATGGAGGAGAAAGATGAAAGACCTAGTGCTTGCTCTTAAGACAATTTCTGGTCTCTTCTTCCTTGGAGTAGAAATGAACCCATGTCATAAGAAGCTATGGGGAAAAAAAAAAGAGTGTTGGCCTGTATCTTAGCATTTAGTAGTAGCCTTTACCCAAGAAATTCAGAAAGTATTCACTGAATACATTCAAAAGTATTTAACGACTTTTTCAAAAGATCTTCAAAAAGTTTACGCTGAGTGATGAATAAAATAGCATTAGGTGATAGGCTTTGATTTTGTGAACTAGCAAATTCCAAAATATCTCATCATAGTGGGATAAAGAATAGTAATAGTATCCTGGTTATTTTTGCAAACTGGAGGTCCGTGACTAGACTAGCAAGTAGAGGGGCTAGTTTGGAATGGTAATCTCCACAAAGTTTATTTTCTATAGATAATTCTCCTGTGGGTTAGAAACATGCTTTATTTTCAACTTTTTGAGGAACCTCCATGCTTTTTTCCAGAGCGGTTGTACCAGCTTGCATTCCCACCAACAGTGTAGGAGGGTTCCCCTTTCTCCACATCCTCGCCAGCATCTGTCATTTCATGACTTGTTAATTTTAGCCATTCTGTCTGGTGTGAGGGGGTATCTCATTGTGGTTTTGATAGAGCTACCTTACAACCCAGCAATTGCACTACTGGGCATTTACCCTAAAGATATAAACGTAGTGATCCGAAGGGGCACGTGCACCCGAATGTTTATAGCAGCAATGTCCACAATAGCTAAACTATGAAAAGAACCTAGATTTCTAGGTTATCTAGGAATCTAGATTCATCAACAGATGAATGGATGAAGAAGAGGTGGTATATATATATAATGGAATACTATGCAGCCATCAAAAGAAATGAAATCTTGCCATTTTTGACAACGTGGATGGAACTAGAGGGTATTATGCTTAGTGAAATAAGTCAATCAGAGAAAGACAACTATCATATGATCTCCCTGATATGAGGAAGTGGAGATGCAACATGGGGGTTTTGGGGTGTAGGAAAAGAATAAATGAAACAAGATGGGATCGGGAGGGAGACAAACCATTAGAGACTCTTAATGTCACAAAACAAACTGAGGGTGGTGGCGGGGAGGGGGGTAGGGAAAGGGGGGTGGGGTTATGGACATTGGGGAGGGTATGTGCTATGGTGAGTGCTGTGAAGTGTGTAAACCTGGCAATTCACAGACCTGTACCCCTGGGGCTAATAATATGTTATATGTTTATAAAAAATTAAAAATTTAAAAGAAAGAAAGAAAAAAGAAACATGCTGATTGCCAATTAATATCCTTAGACTTGGAACAAGAGGTCAACTTTGGGACTCACAGACTTAATTGAGTTTTACCTTTGTAAAGGGACGGAGCTGCAAGAGTTTAGAATTTTCCCCTTCCGGCCAAATGCAAATTCTCTGTGTGCAACAATGTCATCACCTCCTTATCCTTTTTCCTCCAGCTCTGCATCCTTCTGCACCCTCTCCTCTTCTTCCCCTTCTTCTTCTTCTCTCCCTCTTCCTCCTCTTCCTCCCTCCCCATTCTTTTCCTCCTTCTTTTTACATCTCATATTATCTCCATGGATGCTCAAATATCTTGGAGATAAATGATTTTGCTATTCCTTTATCCTCAGGACATCATTCATATGCAAGTACTCAGATAACATTCCCATTTGTATGGATTTATTTCACAGGAGAAAGAAGTTTACCTAACTTTTAGTCATTGTTAACAATTCAGCTCAGATTTCAGCTATCCCAGAAAGCCATTTCGGAAGACACACTTCAGTGAAGTACCTTCTTCCCCACTCTTCATAGAGAAGTGTGTGGTGAGGTAAACACAGTATCCAAATCCCACCTTTACGAGTTTAAATCATGGATTTTCCCCTTTGGTCAAGATACTTAACCTCTCTGGCTTCAGGTTATTTATCTAAAAAGTAACCAGTGAATGACAACAATGATAGTAGAATAGTTTCCTCAGAGGAGATATATGTATTCAAGATGCTCAACAGATATAAATATATTCTTTTATTATGTACCATACTGATGTTTATATAGTCAGTTACATATCTGTAGCACTTTCTTAAGTTAGAGCTTTTAGAGCAGTGCAGGCCAACTGAACTATTATGCGAGCCAAAAATTAGGGTCCTATATATAATATTAATTTTTCTAGTCATCACATTTAAAAAAGTAAAAGAAATAGGTCAATTAATTTAATAGGACAGTTTAATAACACAATAGACCCAACATATTATTTCAAAAAGTAGTCAAGAGAAACAATATGAACAATTAACATTTAATTCTAGAAATTAAATTCTAGAAATTAGATTGTTCTAGAAATCCAGTGTCCATTATACTTCCAGCATATTTCAGTATGGATGTGCCACGTTTCAAATGCTCAGTGGTCACACGTGCCTAGTGGTTACTGTATTACACACACAGTACCTACCATGTGTTACACATGTATGTAAACACAGGTCTAGAGGACAGGGAGATTTCCACTCCATTCCTTTGTACTGCCAATGCAGAAAAAGAGGTCCTCTAGTATAGGAGTACTTCAATACATATTTTTAATAATATATTAAAATAATAAAAACATGAGAATAGAGCATATTAAGGATATGAACATATTTAAATAAGGAAATGTACTACTTTGCGATTGACATATTAACTTAACCATCTTCGTTGACAGAAATGAGCATTCTGGTGCAGATATAACATTTTCCAGTAGAGGGCAGAGATCTAACCTGTAACTAGACAGTGACTGCCTCCTGGTACCCAATAGGTTTTTTCAGTTTGGTAAAACCATTCATACCTAAACTTTAGAAAGGGAAAACCAGTGTGATTTCTCACAAGCAAATGCTGTCACTGCACTGATGGCCCAAACAACACTGTTAGTGGGTATACAGGGGAGGAATAGAGCAGTATTTCTTTCTCTTTCTGGTTTAAGTTGTCTTGATAAATGTCGAATTATTTAATAAATGGACTTCTTTATGTAAGGTTTACAAACCCCAAAAGGATAGCAGTTCACATACGAAGTTGATAAGTCAGCCCACATCCTTTTTTTAGGGATCATTTTTTAAAGAGATCATTTCATTTGTTGTTCTTAAACTCCATAAATATTTTGACATAAACCTTCTTGTCAGTGCTTCTGTATTGGCAAAGAATTTCTCAATCTCACTGCATCCTCCTCTTTCTTCCCTCTTTTTATTGTTCTTTGGCATTCCTTGTAAAAGTGCACAGAGGAAAGTGAAAAAGACATGGGATTCATATTTTAAAGTTCCAAGACTTTTCTTGAACAAGCAAGCATGCCAGAACTCATGCATTCACATGAGTGTTGGCTTCCAATGTAGTCCTTTTAGAAAACATTTTACTTATTCTTATAATATTGCTCTAATGAAGATATTGCTGTGACTCTTAATGGCGCTGATTTCAGAGAGATTTTAAGCAACTCCAAAATACTAGTGATGTCATGAACACAGTTTGTCTTCTTTTTGAAATGCTGCGTTATTTTGTTAACAACACACATTCATTCACAATACTAGAGTGTGGATAACTTTTGCCTACTTTCAAAATAATATTCACCTATAAATAAAATGACTTTTCAAAGGTATAAAGGGTAGTTCCTACAAGATGGTGAGAAATGGTAGTATTAGAATAAACCTTCAGTCTCCCAAAGGAACTATTCTGAATACGTCTTGCTTACATTTCATGTGTCACTATACAAAATTTAGATTCACCTGTAACTTCCAGTTACAGGAAGAGGCTCTGAAGAGAACTGTATTTGCAACTCGATACTGTCTCTGACAAAACCTATGAAAATTACGACACAGACAATGCAATAAGCCATAATATCTTGTACATCATTAGCACACGATTTTTACATTGCTCATAATAGTAGACCTTGCTCGACTGTAAAGTCTTTCAGCAAGACTGAGTTCACCTCAATCTAGTTTGAAATCCTTTCCAGCCTGACTCAGTAAAGATGGTCTATATTTCCCTCTACCCAAGCTAGAGCTTATTTTCTGTGTATTTCTTGTTCAACTCAGTTCAAAATCCATTGATTGAACACTCACTCTGACAGTGGGGACTCCAAACATGAATCTGTAACTGTCCTTGAGGACATAGGCTTAAAATTGGTTAGGGAACCAGACACTCAAATGGTTCATTTTAATTTCTCATAGCCAGTGTTATGGTGGAGGGATGCAGTAGTTTTGATTATTATTGATTATATATGTGCTAAAGGGCAAGTACTGATAACATGAGGTGTCTGGATGGAGTTTAGATCCTGGTTGGGTCTTACAGAGAAGTGGGACATGTAACAGATCTTAATCACCAAGGAGAAAAGAACTCATGTGATTTCCCAGAGTTTTCTCAGTTTGGAATCATGTGCATTTTTGAAAAAGCCTTGTGTCTCTGAAAATTGCTCTTTCTCCCAGTCCCAAGTTCTTTTGAACAGTTTAAATTGCCAAGTAATTCCATATTTTATTCATTGAACACTCTGTCTGTGTCTTCTTCTTTCCCCCTCATCCTACCACACATGGTTCTGTTTACCTCATTTACATGCCTGGATCCTATGTTCATCTAGTGCACAAAGATTCTTACAAATGAACATTGACACCTGTAGACCTTTAACCTTTATAGACTACATACATCAGTATACAAATGGCATTCTTTGTATGGGGAAAGAATATTAAAATCATTTTCTGGCTGTTTGGGTATGAGTATATCCCTCAAACCCAGAGATACAAATAGTCCTCTCTCTATACAAGCTTTGGCTAAAGCCAAAAATGACCAAAAGGAATTCCAAATATTACAAGTGTTCCTTGTGAGACATTAAAATACATCTAATTCAGGGCACACGGGGGGCTCAGTTGGTTGAGCGTTGGGCTCTTGATTTCCACTCAGGTCATGATCTCAAGGTCCTGGGAATGAGCCCCATATTGGGCTCCGTGCTAAGCAGGGAGTCCTTGAGGATTTCTCTCCCTCTCTGCCTCCCCCGCTCATGCTCACTCGCTCTCTCAAATAAATAAATCTTTTAAAAAATAAAGATAAAATGGCTTCCAAAGAAACATACCTAATTCATAACTTCAGCAACATACACAACACCTGAGACTCACTTATGACCCTCCTGACAACATCTATACTCAATATTTCTTTTTCCAGTAATAGCAACTTTTATTCTATCTCTCACTCTGGCTGTTCTCCCCCACCCCCTACATGGTATATAGACTGACTTAACCTTCCATCTACTGTCCTGCACTTTCTCCAGCCTTCTCTCTGCTTTTACTCTGACAGCATGCACCATAAAAGAATAAGAGTTTGCCTAACCAAGATTGAATCTTCTGGCTTAAGAAGAGGGTTTGTGGGTTAGCAATAAGAGAAGCCTCTTTTGAGGACTAGAATAGTCAAAAAGTTTGCAAATACTCCCATATTCTTAATATATTTCTTTATACGTGCATATTTATAGCTCTTGCACACAATAGATGAAACATTTTCTTAATCCAAAGTAAACTGAATCTAAGTTCTTCAAGCAAACCGTTGATTTCATGGTGGTTTTACATTAATAAACTCAGTGTAACTAGGTCTTATACTTTATTTACAGGTCCCATTGCCATAAATTGATGTCCAAAGGCTTAGAATCTTGTTTTTATTAAAATTAAAATCTGATGTTCTAGGAATGGGAGTTGTTAGATGTGGCTTTGCCCCCAACAATGCTTTCCAAATAATCTGTTGCAAATGTTGAAACAGGGTACCAGGGAATAGTGTTCTGTAAGATTTTGGGCAATACAGATCTGTGTCTGAATAACAAAACAGGACAATGGCATCTACTGCTGGCTCCTACAGTCTTTAAGCTTCCTAATCTTCAGAAAGGGCTCTGGCTGTGTTTCAAGTTAGAAAGATCCAGAAGGAAGAAAAACAAGTCTTCTTGTTGGCTTGAACTTTGGTTTGTTTTCTAGGAAATGTGTTGTGTTATTTCATATTTTGCTTCATTTCTTTTCTGTATTTCCAAAACAATTATACTAGAGTTTAAACCACAATTTGATGGTAATTTTGTGCTTATTTCTTTTGTTTTATGTGTATCATGTCTGTGTCCCTTATGGCTTCTACGATACAGAGAAAGAACTTTGTCTCCCTCTGGTTTAGTAGTGGTCCTAGATATACAGTGATTCTTCAGAAAATGTACAAAGATGGAAAATTCTGAGGGAAGTCAACTAGAATGAATTGAGGGCTTCCCGTATTCCAGGTATTGTGCTAGAGTTCCAGTGCGTTGTTCTTTACTGAAACCTCACAACAATGCAGTGTGATCCTTTTATTCTGATTTTTTGAAATGAAGGTCTTCATACTCAGAGAGGCTATTTTTTATTTGCCTGATATTCTACCACTAGTAAAGTAGCACATTTGAGATTTCTGCATTTTTTCCCTGCTTTACTTTTAATTTCATAAAATACTTTGTCTATGTTGGTGTATTCATGAAAACATCTATTTACTTGAAAAATGTTGGAATCAAGATATGAACTTTTTTTTTCAATCACTGTGCTCACACCTGCGGTGTCATTTTCCCCCTCTTTGCCTCTGATGGGGTCTCAGGCAGTCACAGCTGGCCAACCTCATCTTCAGTTTCAGATGAAACTCTGAAGTTCCAAATTTCTCCATCTCCCAGGTCAGACTGACCTCCAACCTCCACAGCTGAACAGGGGAAAAGGAAGTCTGCTCTGTGCTTCCTCTCCCGGCCCTCTGCTCTTTTGCTCTTCCTGTCCTCCTTCAACCCCAGAGATGCTTCTGAATTCTCCAGGTTTGGGAAAGTGAAAATGGATGAAAGGAATGGATTGGTTTTGTTCTCCCTTAACTATTAAATGCCTTCTGTGAGACAGATGCCAAAGATTCAGATGTCCGTGAAGGCTGCAATATGGAATAGTTTGTTAGATGGTTTTATTGTAAAGAAAGACCTCATTAATGTGGCTTTTTTATTTAGAAAAGTCTGGAAAGTGAATGTGAGATGACCCAATGGAGAAATAAATTATAGCAGTAAGAGAGGAAAGCAATGAAGGAGAATTTCAATGGAGAAGACATTCAGAAAATTAGAATTGGTGAAAACACTCAAGTGAACTGAAAACAAAAAAAGATTTATGAGATCCGTATAAGCATACTGATACAAATAAAATGGAGAAGACATGTGAAGTCAATTCTGGGTTGACAAAAGCGATAAAGGAGATACGGACTGAAAGACCATCTGTCTTTCATTTCCCAAGTACATGTTCATTGAAATTCTCATTCACAACATATGATGATTTGATGCAGGATTCTGTAATTGCTCAGACTCTATAAAGAGTTCTGGAATCAAGAAACAATAGGCAAACTCACAATGGGGCTTGTGTGTTGAAGGGTAAGGAAGGAATATAAAGAAAAATAATAAATATGTGCTTTCATTTAGAAAAAAATACAGTAAGTTTAACAAACCTATGGGAATTTTGTTTGTGAAGAGAGTTTCCCTCTTTCCCATCACATTGAAGTTTAGGTAACGAATCCCCTGAGAGCATCAGCCTGTCAATTGCTTATTGTGTTGTGGCTTATTGTGTGGTCTACTTGCCTGTTGGAATCACATGAAAACTTTTATCTCTGATCATATTTATTCAAAAATTATTCTTGAGTGGCTTCAGGTTTCACTGTAAGTGTTCACAGGAACATCAGCAGTATTTTTCTAGTAATTTTAAAGCACATTATGAAATATTACATTTTTTTCTCTTCTTTTTTTTCTTTTACTGGGAGCGGGAGGGACAGAGGGAAAGGAAGAGAGAGAATTTTAAGTAGGTTCCACATCCAGTGCTGAACCTGACATGGGGCTCAATCTCACAACCCCAAGATCATGATCTGAGCCGATATCAAGAGTCAGGCACTTAACTGAACCACCCAGGTACCCCTGAAATATTATATATCTAAAAAACTCTTTATATACAGACTGCCTGTTTAGGTACCTGAGCCTATGGTGGCAGAAAGGATTACAAACTACAGTGTGATTATATTCCATTGATCTTATTTTTTAAACTATCCAGATTGGAATATATCATAATTTTTGGATTATCAATCCTCAGTCTTAGTTAAGTCTTAGTAACAATCATCATCATCATCATCAGAATCCATTGACTTTTTTTCTCTAGTAGTGCAAATAGGATATCAGTTGCCTAAAACACGAAATACTCATTTGGAGACATTCTTTCTCTCTATCTCTTTCTCTCTCTCTCTCTCACTCTTTCTGTCTCTCCCACACCCACTCCCCCCACATACACTCTTACACAAGTTCACATATACACTCCACTGTCCACATCACTATAATTGCTAGATAGGGATTGTCTTCTCCCACAATATAACAATCTTTAGGAAAGGTCCTAAATAAGAAAGCCTTTCCAAAGTCATATATTTGAAAACAATTATACATTCTCAATGCTGGTCCAGTAACAACGTTAAGTCACAAAGTGGGGCAGTAGGGATGTGCTGATCCTGATAAGGGAGGAAGGGGATTCTGTACGGAAAGAGTTGCAGAACCCAGCCAGCATGCACTGGCGGGAGCTGGGAGAGGATGATAGGAGTAGATTCTGAAGATGTTTAATCAAGGGATGGGAACATAAGGTTGAATAAGGGAGAGTTTATCAATTTAAGAACATTCTCCTGATATGCAGAATTTAACACCATAGCAAAAATAACAGGAAATATCTTCTGATGACTCCTAGGATGGAGAGAACTATGGCCAGAATTGCCGTGCCAGATGAGGGAAGATGGTATTAATAGTCTCCAAGATGTGGACATGCTTAAGTGGATATTCCATGTAAGGCTAGAGAACTCACCCAGGACTATGTTCTGTGGGAAGACAAAGAAGATACACCACTTACAATAAAAATGCACTGATGAGGGGGACACCAAAATAATTTAGAAGTTCAGTGGTTACCCTGGATTAACAACAGGTGATGCTGTTTTAGAACTGGGTTCTTTAATACAGGACAGTTGACAGACCCCAAAACAATAGAGGCCAGATGGTTTTGCTTATCTGTCAGCCAGGTAGACAATATCAGATGGATGGGCGGAGATGTCTGACTCTGAAGGGCTATAAAGATAGTTAATAGAATAGAAGAATAGAAAAGAATAGAATAGGATCACCCATAAAGGGGTGACCAACAAGGTTACTACTCAATATAAGCAATCATAAGAGAACAGAGAGGGATGATTAGAATAAAGGCAATGGCCCTAATAAAAACCCAGGCCCTTTGCCCAGTTTTTGGAACTGAGTCTATTTTTGGACTCAAAACCAAATGACTGAAAGAGAAATTGGATCTATCACTACAGAAGGATTTGGTAAACGCAAGTCTTAACTTAATTCTCATTCTGTTCTCTGGTGTTTATTGTTCTCCCTGGCCCTAGATTATGCCTTCTGGAAGGTTCTTACCT
>PISX010019448.1:0-38057 GCA_004024625.1 Mellivora capensis | reverse complement strand
GAGTCATTGTATTTAAAAATGTCATTTGTTTAGAATGATATAATTAAGTGAACTAGTATATATTAATTGAAGTTTATGAAATGAATGTAATCAGGCAAAATAGCATTGGTAACTCTCCATTTCTTGCATTGACTTAAAGGGATATCTTATGGGTGTGTTTAAGGGAATAGCTGCTAGCTTATACATTTGTCTGAAAATCAAGTAAAAAGTACTATGGGAACATGTAAAGGAGAGTCTTTTGGAATTCAGTTTTCTGCCTGATTAACTTAACTGGTCATCAGAACATAGAGCCGTTGGCAAAAGTCCTGATCTTGAATCTTTGTGCAGCTGTTGATTTTACTCTGTATCTGCCTATGCAAGGTCCTTTTATTAGTGAGATATTTTGAATAAGCAGTGCAAGTCAGTACACTGTCCTATCTAGAAAAAAATGCAGACTGCTTAGAATTGTTTGAAATTATTTGAAATTTATGAGTTCAATATTCCTAGCAGAATAATTGTAAACTGACTTTTCATTAGTATCTGTTTTTATACATTTATAAATTATACATACATTGAAATATGTATTCATAGTATGCAATATTATATTTCTATTTATATTATATCAAAATTATTAGGCATAAATCTTTTTTTATTTTATAACCACCCCTATGAACGTGTGGTCATCCATCTTTATTGCTCTAATCTAGTTTGAGATTGAACCATGTTTAAATATGGTGACATATCTCATCATGTATAGTCAGTGTAGCAGTTTGTGGTATCGGGGTGCCATTTCTAAAATGTTCTTTATTCACTGGGCTTTATTTCTGTGTTGTGATGTTTGAGGTTTTGAAAGAGAAATAGAACTGACAGGTTATAAGGCTGTAATCTAGAGCTTTAACCAGAAAGAAATATACTCATAAATTATAAACAAGAATAGAAAGAGCATGGTCAGCACCTTCTTTGGATTTGCTTTGTTCACTGTTCATTTTGGCAGGTTCATAAGTGTTGTATCTATAGGATTTTAAAACCTCAAAACCATATATCCAAACTTGTAATTCCTTGTGACCCTCAGTGGAGAAATGAAACTTACTCTGAGTATTCTTTCTTACCTCCAGTAGATAAGCTTCTCCTTTTTGATCTTTTATTTTTTCTCTTCTTTCATATATATATATGGAATATTACTCAGCCATAAAAAGGAATAAAATCTTGCCATTTGCAATGACTGGATGGAGCTAGAGTGTATTATGCTAAGCAGAATAAGTCAGTCAGAGAAAGACAAATATATGATTTCACTCATATGTGGAATTTAAGAAACAAAACAGATGAACATAGAAGAAGGGGGAAAAAAAGAGAGGGGAGCAAACCGTAAGAGACTTAACTATAGAGAACAAACTGAGGGTTGATGGAAGGAGGCAGGCAGGAAATTGGCTAAATGGGTGATGGGTTTTAAGGAAGACACTTGTGATGAGCACTGGGTGTTGTATGTAAGTGATGAATCCCTAAATTCTACAGCTGAACATATTATTACCTTATATATTAAATAACTAGAATTTAAATAAAAACTTGAAACAGAAAAAGGTGAAAAACTTGCACTCTGGAAAATATAAAATATTGATGAAAGAAATTGGAGATGACACAAACAAATGGAAAGATAGTCAATGCTCATGGATTAGAAGAAGAAATATCGTTAAATGTCCATACTACAAAATCAATCTGCAGATTAGTGTAATCCCTTTCAAAATACCAAAAGCATTTTTCACAAAACAAGAACAAACAATCCTAAAATTTTTATGGAACTGCAAAAGACATTAAATAGCCAAAGGAATCTTGAGAAAGAACAAAACTGACCATATCACAGTCCCAGATTCGAAGATACACTACAAAGGTGTAGTAACCAAAACAGTATCAGAGTGACACAAAAAATATGCACATAGATTAATAGAACAGAATAGAAAACCCAGAAGTTAACCAATGGACTATATGGTCAAGTAATCTTTGACAAAGGAGGCAAGAATATGCAATGGGAAAAAGCAGTCTTTTCAACAAATGGTGATGGGAGAACTGGACAGCTACATTCAAAAGAATGTAATTAGACCAATTTTCTTTCACAATTCAGAAAAATGAACTCAAATGGAATCAAAACAAATTTGGACCTGAAACCATTAGAATCCTAAAAGAGAGCATAGGTAGTAATTTCTCTTATGTCACCTTAGCAACCTTTTTTAGATATGTCTCCTATAGGAAGGTAAATAAAAGCAGAAGTAAATTATTGGGACTATATCAAAATAAAGAACTTTTGCACAGCAAAGAAAATAATCATTAAAACAAGAAGACAACCTACTCAGTGGGAGAAGATATTTCCTAATGACATATTCAGTAAGGTGTTAGGATCCAAAATATATAAAGAATTTATATAGCTCAAACCCCAAAAAACAAATAATCCAATTAAAAAATGGGCAGAAGAGGGGCAGGTCCCTGGGTGGCCCAGTTGGTGAGGTGTCTACCTTCGGCTCAGGTCATGATCCCAGGGTCTTGGGATAGAACCTCACATCCAGCTCCCTGCTCAGTAGAGAGTCTGCTTCTCCCTCTCCTTCTGACCCTCCCCCCAACTCATGCACACTCTCTCTTTGTGTAGGATAAGTAATATCTCTAAAAATTGGCAGGAGACTACAACAAACATTTCTCTAAAGAAGACATACCAATAGCCAACAAATATATGAAAAGATGTTCAACATCACTCATCATTATGAAAATGCAGACCAATACCACAATGAAATATCACTTCACACCTGTCAGAATGGCTAAAAGCAAAACACAAGAAACAAGTATTTTCAAGGATGTGAAGGAAAAGGAGCCCTCATGCAACAGTGGTGGGAATGCAAACTGGTGCAGCCACTGCAATAAAGAATATGGACTTTCCTCAAAAAAATTAAAAGTAGAATCACCATGTGATGCAGCATTTCTACTAATGGTATCTATCCAAAAATACAAAAACACCAATTCAAAAAGATATATGCACACCTTTGTTCATTGCAACATCAGTTACAATAGTCAAGGAACAGAAGCAACCCAGCTGTCTACTGATACGTAAATAGGTAATGAAGAGGTCAGACACACACACACACACACACACACACACCCCGAATGTAATATTTCTCAGTCCTGAAAAAGAAGGAAAATCTTGCCATTTGCAACAACATGGAGGAATCTAGAGGGTAAAATGCTAAGTATGTCAGCCAGAGAAAGACAAATACCGTGTGATCTCACTCATATGTGGAATTTAAGAAACTACATAAATTAAGAGAGAAATAAAAGAGAGGAACAAATAAACAGACTCTTATACAGAAGAAACCAGAGGGGAGGTGGGAGGGAGAATGGGTGACATAGGCGAAGGGGTTGAAGAGTACACTTATCGAGATAAACACTGAACAATATATAGAATCACTATACTGAACACCCGAAACTAATATAACATGGTATGTTAATTATACTGGAATTTAAAAATGCATAAAGTAAAAAACTGCTAGATAAAATTAAAGCAGATTAGATGTGGCAGAAAAAGATCAGTAAATTTTAAGGTATAGGAATAGAAAGTATTGAAATTCTAAAGTAGAGATGAAAAAGATTGATAAAATGAGCATCAGTGAATTGTGAAAATATGAATCAAAAGTAGAGAAATGCATTGCAACAGGTTTTCAGGTCTTCCTAAATGCCAGATTCTGTGCAAAATCCTCAACACGTATCATCTCATTTGTCACTAGGAGGTGGGTACTGCATTTGCCATTTGTCCCAATTTTATATGAGGAAAGTATAAAATCACAGCAAACAATGATATCAAGCAAATGCTTAATTATAAAATAAAACCTGTTATTTGTATAAGCCTTTAAAATTTTTCAAAGCTTTTATTTTCTTTGAAGCTCACAGTAGAACTAGACATTCAGTGAGTAATTATTATTAACTGCAAGATGTTAAGTGTTTTATTTAAGGTAACCTAATTAGCAGAACCAAAAAGAGGAATTCAATTTCCTAACGCTTTCTTATTTGCTGTTCCATTTCTGTGAATCCTGCTACTGTTAGAGCAGGTCAAAAAGGAAGAAAAGAAATTTTGCCTAAAGTCAGGAAAGCCTCACAGTTAAAGTTAGAAAAGGACAGGTTTAAAAATACCAATCAGAATTTCACAGCAGAAAAGGGTCTATAAGGCACTAGAGGCAGAGAGAATACTCAAGAAAAGGCACCAGGAAGAATGCTTTACAGATCCATTTAAGACGTAACTATAATAAACATTGGCAGATGTAGAGATTTTGTGGAGGGACATGTTAGAAGAAATCCAGAAAATTAGTTTGAATCCAAATTACTGAAAACTTTGAATGCCACAAAATTCCAAATAGGAGCAGGGACATTTAAATCTCAACTGTTTGAAATCTTTTAGGAGAGTTAAGCCACAGGAAAACCTGTAGTCTTAGCAGTCATCCCAACAATCACCCTGAACACCCAGAGGTATCTGAACTTAGGCAGGACGATTTTATTTACATCTAACAGCTCTAATGATTCTATAAAAGGAACCCAACTTTTTTTTTAATCTATAAACCGGCAAGAATGGAAAAAGTGACACTGGCAGAAGAGACAAGCATGAAGAGTTAAAGTGCTGAAGAGGTGTGGGACCATCATGGCATCAGCAGAAGCTGCATTAGCATCAGGATTCATTAAAAACTGATAGAGGCAAAAGATTATCCACCATGACCAGGTGGGATTCATCCCTGGATTACAAGGATGGTTCAACATTCATAAAACAATCAATGTAATAGAACAAATCAATAAGAGAAGAGAGAAGAACCACATGGTCCTCTTAATTGATGCAGAAAAAGCATTTGACAAAATCCAGCATCCATTCTTGATTAAAATGCTTCAAAGTATAGGGATAGAGGGAACATTTCTGAACTTCATAAAATCTATCTATGAAAGACCCACAGCAAATATCATCCTCATTGGGAAGAAGCTCACAGCCTTCCCACAGAGATCAGGAACACGACAAGGATGCCCACTCTCACCACTCTTGTTCAACATAGTATTAGAAGTCCTAGCAACAGCAATCAGACAACAAAGAGAAATAAAAGGTATCCAAATTGGCATGAAGAAGTCAAACTCTCTCTCTTTGCAGATGACATGATACTTTATATGGAAAACCCAAAAGACTCCACCCCCAAACTACTAGACCTCATACAGCAATTCAGTAACGTGGCAGGATAAAAGTCAATGTACAGAAATCAGTGGCTTTCTTATACACTAACAATGAAAATACAGAAAGGGAAATTAGAGAAACAATTGCATTTACGATAGCACCAAGAACCATAAGATACCTGGGAATAAACCTAACCAAACAGGTAAAGGATCTGTACTCAAGGAACTACAGAACACTCATGAAAGAAATTGAAGAAGACACAAAAAGATGGAAGACCATTCCATGCTCTTGGATTGGAAGAATAAACATTGTTAAAACGTCTATACTGCCTAGAGCAATCTATACTTTTAATGCCATTCCGATCAAAATTCCACCGGTATTTTTCAAAGAGCTGGAGCAAATAATCCTAAAATTTGTATGGAATCAGAAGAGACCCCGAATCGCTAAGGAAATGTTGAAAAACAAAAATAAAACTGGCGGCATCATGTTACCCAATTTCAAGCTTTACTACAAAGCTGTGATCACCAAGACAGCATGGTACTGGCATAAAAACAGACACATAGACCAGTGGAATAGAGTAGAGTGCCCAGATATGGACCCTCAACTCTATGGTCAAATAATCTTTGACAAAGCAGGAAAAAATATACAGTGGAAAAAAGACAGTCTCTTCAATAAATGGTGCTGGGAAAATTGGACAGCTATATGTAGAAGAATGAAACTTGACCATTCTCTTACACCATACACAAAGATAAACTCGAAATGGATAAAAGACCTCAACGTGAGACAGGAATCCATCAGAATCCTAGAGGAGAACATAGGCAGTAACCTCTTTGATATCAGCCACAGCAACTTCTTTCAAGATAGGTCTCCAAAGGCAAAGGAAACAAAAGCGAAAATGAACTTTTGGGACTTCATCAAGATCAAAAGCTTCTGCACAGCAAAGGAGACAGTCAACAAAACAAAGAGCAACCCGTGGAATGGGAGAAGATATTTGCAAATGACAGTACAGACAAAAGGTTGATATCCAAGATCTATAAAGAACTCAAACTCAACACACACAAAACAGATAATCACATCAAAAAATGGGCAGAAGATATGAACAGACACTTCTCCAATGAAGACATACAAATGGCTATCAGACACATGAAAAAATGTTCATCACCACTAGCCATCAGGGAGATACAAATTAAAACCACATTGAGATACCACCTCATACCAGTTAGAATGGCCAAAATTATCAAGACAGGAAACAATGTGTGTTGGAGGGGATGTGGAGAAAGGGGCACCCTCTTACACTGTTGGTGGGGATGCAAGTTGGTGCAGCCACTTTGGAGAACAGTGTGGAGATTCCTCAAGAAATTAAAAATAGAGCTTCCCTATGACCCTGCAATTGTGCTACTGGGTATTTACCCCAAAGATACTGATGTGGTGAAAAGAAGGGCCATCTGTATCCCAGTATTTATAGCAGCAATGGCCACGGTCGCCAAGATGTGTAAAGAACCAAGATGCCCTTCAAGGGACGAATGGATAAGGAAGATGTGGTCCATATACACTATGCAGTATTATGCCTCCATCAGAAAGGATGAATACCCAACTTTTGTAGCAACATGGATGGGACTGGAAGAGATTATGCTGAGTGAAATAAGTCAAGCAGAGAGAGTCAATTATCATATGGTTTCACTTATTTGAGGAGCATAATAAATAACATGGGGACATGGGGAGATGGAAAGGAGAATGGAGTTAAGGGAAATTGGAGGGTGAGATGAACCATGAGAGACTATGGACTCTGAAAAACAACCTGAGGGTTTTGAAGGGGCGGGGGGTGGGAGGTTGGGGGAACCAGGCAGTGGGTATTATGGAGGGCTCCATTGCATGGAGCACTAGGTGTGGTGCAAAAACTATGAATTCTGTTACGCTGAAAAGAATTTTAAAAAATTTTTAAAAAATCCATTTTCCACAGGTTAAAAGAAATATTGACTCTTGACATACAAAAAAAAAAAAAAAAAAACTGATGGAGGCTGCATACAGATGATAGAAAAGGCATGGTAGATATGGAATGACCTACTTTTCATCCACTTTTTTTTTTAAGATTAAATGTAAAACTTTTATTACATTGAGAGAAACTAGAAGATTTTTCAGAAAAGCAAAGTTATAGAAATTAGAATCTATAACATAAAGATACAAATATTCATATAGAATTGCAAGACTGAACTACAAAATACAGGAAATCATGTAGAACTGCTTTTTTGTTTTTAGCACATGTATAAAAATTTAGAATGTGTGATTTAAAAACAGATTAATAATAATCTAATTTTAATTATCAATTTAGTTAAAAATTTGTTTTTAATACAGAGGAAAATGCTAAAGGGAGAAATACAGAGAAACCTGACTCTCACTATTCTTCATCCATTCTACTATATGTGTACAGCAATATCATAAGTAATTCACAGTCCCACAGAAAATAATCTGTCAACCAGAGTATAGTGCTTATATGCAATTCCTTTTATCTTTAGTCTTATAGACACCACTCATTTCCACATCTACTCGGTTTGATATTTCCTCCTCCCACATTCCCTTAGTGAGGCTGTTTTGTACATGGATAATATAGTTAAATTATTCTGTCATGGTCTGCATTCCTTCTTGAGAATCGTGATTTTTTTAAAAAAATACATATTAAGTTTTGCTGTTTGTCCTATAAACTTCTAAGGGTTTTGACAAATGCATGATGTTATGTATCCACCATTACAGAATAGTTTTGCTGCCTTATATATCCCCTGTGCTTCATCTATTCAACCCTGACTTCTGACCCCCTGCTCTCAACCACTGATCACTTTACTCATCTATAGTTTTGCCTTTTCAGAATATCATATACTTGGAAATGTCACTTATTTTAAAGTTATCAGTTTTGTTTTACATTCTTCTAAGAGGTCAATCTTATATTTACTATTTACGAGCCTTTCAGGAAAATTCTTTTCTTCTTTTCACTGATATATAATATCTTACAAAAATTTAATCAATTACTCAGTTCTTTTTAGTAACATTTTTGAAATTCTTTTTTTTTAACTTTAGTGTTTGTGTCATATTTTTGTAAATTTTCACAATAATAGCCTTATGAGGTTAGATTAGATGGTTGTATTTTGCCCCAACTCCTTCATAGCCTAGGATTTTTACTAGTACTACAAGAGTTTGACTGGTAATAACATGGGCCACATAGACAATGTAACAATAAGCAATGAAACTGATTTCCTAGCAAGAGACTCTGAAGGGAACTCTACCAGAAGATTCCCAGGTAGTGGCGTAAAGGCACTGGCAGACTCTTGGGCTAACAGGGGCCAATGGTACACATCTCTTCACAAATCCCCCTTTAGCAAAGGCTTTTGCTTGAAATTGATCACACTGGGAGTTTTTCACCATAGAAATGTATAAAACCTAAAATCAAGGGTACCTCACTTTTTTCCTGTATAAAGTCTGGCTTTTCAGCATACCAGTGATTCCAGAATATTTTCAGCTTAATAACTGCTGGCAATCAAATAAACCAATAGTGTAGATACCTGTTATTTATTTAATAAAACAAAGTACTAATATGACACCAACTCCAGTGACTGTTCTTTCATTCTTTTTATAGGTTTGCAGATAAAACTTACTTTGAAAAGCATATATACCGCAAAATCCAGTTATAATACAGTTGAGGGGGTGCCTGTGTGGCTCAGTTGGTTAAGCGTCTGCCTTCTGCTTGGGTTAAGATCTCAGGGACCTGGGATAGAGCCCTGCCTGGGGCTCCCTGCTCAGTGGGGATCTTTCATCCACTTTTTAATTCATTGTGGAACTATTGAATCAGAAATACAGAAGTGCTATTGAATATCAGCTTTTTGGTCTCATAAAATGCTAGAAAATTGTCCTTTCCCTTGTTTCTACCCAAACGCCACTGAGAAGGGTCATATTTAGACAAGATTCCTTCAGGCACATGGAATTCAATATTCTGAATTATTCTTGCATCAGCAGGACTACTAGGGGGCTACATGTGGCAATGATGTTAACTTGACTCCCAGTGTGATTCCTTTCATTATAACTTATACTGTAATTTTATATTTTGGGGTCTTACTTCCTTTTGGGTAGGCTGCTACTGTCTGGCTGTCGTGATTTCTTCAAGAAAACTTCCCCTATCACTCAGTATTGAAGTAATAATATTAGTCCATTTTCTTTACCTTTATTCCTTACTCACTCTTCTGTATAGGAGTGATTATCAGATTAATAAGTTGAGAAAGTTTTGTCATCTTTAGATACAAATTTTTCTTTTGGGTAGTGTAAGAGACGAGTCCTCTCATGTAGTCTTCCATTCTTTTCTTCTTCAAAGCAGCCTGTAGGTTTTCTTTCCTTGGCTTGTCAAATTCAGTGGGCCAAGCTCTGCTCTTGCAGGAAATGTCTACAGTTGTCTTGTTGGCCTTGCAGGGTCTGTGTTGGGTAAAAAAATCACTCCTAAACAGTAGAGGAAGGTAATCCAAGGCACCTGATTCCATCTGAAGTTTATTATTCTCCTTAAACTTCCAATATAGCTATAAATAATTTACTGTTGCATTTGCTATAAAAATGTGGAGGGCACTGTCATACCATTGAACTAAAATCTATGAAAAGCTCTTCCTTTAGAATTTTGTAGTAAGAAATTGAGTCTTTCTCACAAGCAAATGGTCTGCTGCTTCATTCTGTTTTATAAACAAAACAATATACGAAATTGTGTTTCTCTTATTGTTTCCTTAAAAATCATGGGTCCAGGGTCCAGTTTTGAAACTCATCTGATCAGCTATGTTGATGTTTGGTTTAGTAATGCAGTAGCCTCCTTTTCCATGGTTTTGTTTTTACATTTTTATTCTTTCATTGCATTATTTATACTTTTGCTATAAGCCATCTCGGATTTTTTGTGGAAAGAGTTAGGGTAGATATAAATGTGATTACAAAAAAAATGTTGCTGATTTTGCAGAATTCATGATTCAATTAAGGAGCTAGGAATGGGAAATTAATAATTATAAGGCATTAGTATAGAGTAACATACAAAGCTCTAGGGAGGAAAACAAAAGTAACATTGCTTAGGAAATTTAGGAAAGTTTTCCTAGGAGTAAAGACATTTTATCTGATTAATATAGGATGAGTAGGAGTTTTATAGGCACAGAGAATTGGGAAATGTATTTCTGACAGAAAGACATATAAAGAGAAGTAAATTTATTTATTGAAAATGTGTGATGATTTGAGGACAGTGCATTTAATTTTTTTCTATCTTGCAAAATGAAGTAACATAGGATTGTAGACTACAGACCACAAACCAAATCTAGCCTGTGATTTTTTTAAAATAGGGCCCTAAAAATGGTTTAAGGTTGTTGAATTAATGAATGAAAAAATGAGTGAAAAAAACATATAAATAAATAAATAGTTCAGACAGGCCATATATGACCCACAAAGCCTAGAATTTTTATTACTTAATATTTATAAGAAAAGTTCATGAGCCCCTGATGTAGGATATAATATAAAACTTGTATATTACTATATATCTTATACACACACACATACACACACACACTATATACTATGTTGTACTAGTACATATACTATAAAGCTAACGAATATATATTGCCTAGAATCAGGTATACAGAAATATCTTCCTATGATGATAAAAAATATTTAGACACTGGATTATGTTTTCTTTAAGAAAACTTAACACAAAGGGCACCTGGGAGGCTCAGTAGGTTAAGCATCTGCCTTCAGCTCAGGTCATGATCCCAGGGTCCTGGGATTAAGCCCTGCATCGGGATTCCTGCTCAGCAAGGAGTCTGCCTCTCCCTCTTCCTCTCTCCCTCCCCAGCTTCTCATGCTCTCTCTCTGTCTAGCTCTCTCTTAAATAAATAAATAAATCTTTAAAAAAAATTTTACCACAGATTCTTGACATGGTTAGTTACCACTTATAATCCATGATCAGATGCATTTTAAGTGACCTAGAATGATGGGTGCAGATTCATATGAAGGAGCATGGTTCTCAATGAGGAGCTTGTTTTTGTGGTATGTAAACTAGATGCTATTTCGAATGGTAATTCAGATCTAAAGAATGTTGAAGAAAGCCATTTGGAAAATAACAGATTTGGACTTTCATTCTCTACTTAAACTTATAAATACATACATGCATATACACACAGACACAGTTGCACACATACCTATGCAAAAAAAACCATAGAAATTTCTTTAACTGTACATCCTTCCATCAACACTTTGAAGACCAAAATCACCATTTAAGAAAATGGTTGACATGCTTTTAAGAAATCAAGTTCTAGTCTCCATTGTAGTTGCTGTACTTTTTACCTCATGTACAATACCATTTTTAGCTGAACCATTTTAGTATGTTTCACTCGAGTGGCCAAGAATAACTAACAACTATAATGAAGACACTGAATCATGAAGTAAAAGCTATATTATGTTATTTGGATCCCTTTTAGGAAGGAAAGGAAATATAGAGTGGATTTTACCATGGTTTCTCCTCAGCATCTCAAGTGAGACATTAATGAAGGTTTTTGCATTGCCAGTATTTTACTTTATATTTTACTTAATTACTTAATTCACTTCTAGTCACCGGATACCAAGTCATTAACTTTAAATTGGTGCCTGTCCTTTTTATAGCTGGAGGTAGAATCTTCTCTGAAAACCTTTAGCATTTTATGTACATCTCTTCAATGGCACATGTCAACTTAATTCTAGAATTTTAATTATTTTTGTACATGTCTTCATTTTAGACTATCAGATACTTAAGGAAAAGATCCTTTTGTTTTTCAAATGTATATTTAAATAATACTTGTTAATATATTATGTTCATTATGTTAAAGAAAAATATCTGTTAGTTTTTACCGTACAGCTCTTAAATTATTATTGTAGATTATTTCATAGCTTTGTTTTGAGTCTTATAAAAATGTTTATGTGCCTCTATAACAAGAATGTGTTAAATTCAGACTTGAAAATTTTCAAATTCTACCCAATCACAATATTCTGTTTTTAGCCCTATTTTAATATAACTGATAATTTCCTTTTTTACAAGTATAAATGATGCTAAGTGATATTGTATATTTAGACTCAAAATTCTATCAAAGGTTGTGACTTTCAATATGTATTAGGATTAAGTTTTTACCTTAACTAATATCTAACACCATTGGATTTATTTTAATCGACTAAGGCATTCTCTCTTGTTTTAATGACTCAGTGGAGTTACATCTGCATATCAGTCACTAATGACTGAGATACAAATTTTCTATTTAAAATGTCCTAATCAAAGCGCCCTTTCAACTCCCAAAAGAGTTCAATTTAAGGTGAGATTATTTCACCAAATTTAATATCCATCATTATTGCATTTTCATATTTACACTCTTATCTTACTACCCATTCTACCTGTGGGATTCTTAAGATAACTAAGTATTATAAACCCCAAGTAAGGTCATTTACCATTTTTCATCTGTACAGATTCTGCGTTATGTGGAGCTACAGTTTTTCCTGTACTTCTTCATCCTTAGGGGTGTCTATCTAAGGCTAGAATTATTTTGGAAGATAGAGGCACCGCTGGGTCTACATGAGTTTCATGTGAAAAGGCAGACTGTACAACCTTCAGAGATCTATTTTTCAGACAGCAAGACTGCTTTTTTCCTACCCTCCTGCCAAACCAGTAAGTTAAGTGTTGGTACTACCAGAGCAGTTCTCCTTTCCTTCAAGATGATTGCTTATTAAGGTGTCATCCTTCACTAAAGGATCATGCTTTAGGTTAAAATATGAATCACGAGACATTCTCTTCTGTTGGTGGATTAATAGGACTACCAGCCTAAAGGTCTTAACAATTACAGAGCTTCTCCAGAGCACCAGTAGCCATGGAGCTACTCATTGGTTTGGACAATTTGGATTGTGAAGCTGGTGATTTAATTCATGATTCTTAGAATTTCATGCTTCAATTTTTAATTTTTATTATTTATTTATTTTTTTTAAAGATTTAATTTATTTGTTTGACAGAAAGAGACGCAGTGAGAGAGGGAACATAAGCAGGGGGAGTGGGAGAAGGAGAAGCAGGCTTTCCACTGAGCAGGGAGCCTGATGAGGGACTCAATCCCATGACCCTGGGATCATGACCTGAGCCGAAGGCAGATGTTTAGTGACTGAACTAAACTCAGTTCAGGTACCCTCAATTTTTAAAACTTTAAAATAATTGTAAAGATTCTTATCTCCCACAACAATTGAGGTCACTTAATCCTAATTTTGCAATTCCATAGCTTCCCAAATTCTGTGATTAAGCAAGAGAGATGTAAGGCGCTCTAATTCAATGCTATAAGACTCAGAATAATCTGTCATATTTCCAGAAATGATCTTTTTAAAGGAAATGTAAAGGGGAAAACCAGCTGACTTGAAGACAAGTAGATGTATTTTCAAGTGCCAGCTCTTCCCCTTATTAATTAACCTTAAATATCCCATATATGTTCTCTTCAACCTTTTTCTAACCAAGAAAGTTATGGTAATAATACTATGTTGTGTATGAGAACATTAAAAATTAATAAATATAATACACTTTCCTTCTCATCTTAATTCTTTGAGATATTCAGTTTTGTAATTGTAGACCCCACATAAAATCTGTCAGCAAACTGGGATGGGTCTGCCCTCCAAATATATCCATTATTAGGTAACTTCTTACTATCTGCAGCACTACCATCTTGGTCCAAAACTTTATCTTATCTCACTAGATTACAGTGATAGCCTCAATATATTTTCCTGCTTCAATTCTCTCCCCATATGTAGTCTGCCCTCCAGACTGCAGACAAAGCTATTTTGTAAAACTTAAGTCAGGACATGTTACATCTCTTCTCAAAATCACCCGAAGCTTCCTGTATTACTTAGAGCCAAATTCCTTAAATGTCCCATGGAGGCCTACATTTGGCCACATTTTACTTCTCTAACCCTCCCTGACCATTCTATTTAAAATCGACTCAGTGATATAATATGCTCCCTTTCATTGATATATTTATCCCCTTTTCTTGCTTTATTTATTTATTTTTTTGTTCCATAGCATTTATCACAATCTAGGAAACTGTACATTTTATGTTCGTTGTTGGCTTTTGCCATGTGTCAGTCACTGTTGTGAACCACTTCTGATTTGCTCAAATGTTTTTTTCCCTCCTGCTCTTCACTTCAGCTCCCTAGATTATACTTCCCACTAAATTATTTATATTTAAATTTCCATTTTAGGCTTTGTTTTGTTGGGAAACCCAGGCTAAAACAGTTACACCCAGAGTTGCCTCAACAACTGAAATTTTCGAAGTTGATCACTAACTAATCTATCATATGGCAGAAAGAAACTTGCAGATGTGAAACGAGTGCTGAAAAATCCTGGGATGCACACCAGCTTCACAATTCTTTTAACTCCTAACTTTAATGGAGTCAGATGAAAGAAAGAGAAAACATAGGGCATTATATTACATTGTGACTGTGATATTTGGGAATATAGAGATAATAAATTCTATAAAGATATTGGAGAGGGGCATTGAGATCTTTGAAAAAAAGATCATAGATTCAGGTAACCACCAACTGAAGACTAGCCTGTCTCTATGGCAGTTTAAGGAGAGTTTTTTATCTTATAGTTTTCAAGACAGTGCTGAAAATCAGGGCAGCATCTATGTATAAAGGGGGCAGAATTACAGGGAAGATGAATCCATATTCTTGACAAATGCACTTTTTAAAAGAAGCTTAATTTAATTATTTTTTTGTGTGTTCCAAAATTCATTGTTTATGCATGCACTACACCCAGTGCTCCATGCAATATGTGCCCTCCTTAATACCCACCACCAGGCTCACCCAATCCCTCAACCCCCTCCCCTCCAAAACCCTCAGTTTGTTTCTCAGACTCCACAGTCTCTCATGGTTTGTCTCCCCCTCTAATTTCCCCCAACTCACTTCTCTTCTCCATCTCCCAATGTCCTCCGTGTTATTTGTTATGCTCCACAAGTAAGTGAAACCGTATGATAATTGACTCTCTCTGCTTCACTTATTTCACTCAGCATAATCTCCTCCAGTCCCCTCCATGTTGATACAAAAGTTGAGTATTCATCCTTTCTGATAGAGGCATAATACTCCACTGTATATACGGACCATATCTTCTTTATCCATTCGTCCATTGAATGGGAGAAGATATTCGCAAATGACACTACAGACAAAAGGCTGAAATCCAAGATCTATAAAGAACTCCTCAAACTTAACACACACAAAACAGATAATCATGTCAAAAAATGGGAAGAAGACATAGACAAGTGTATTTTTTACTTCTGCTGCTGCTTCTTGTTTAAGACCTTGATACAGGGCGCCTGGGTGGCTCAGTTGTTAAGCATCTGCCTTTGGCTCAGGTCAGGTCCTGGGATCCAGCCCTGCTTCAGGCTTCCTGCTCAGCAGGAAGCTTCCTGCTCAGAAGGGAAGATTGCTTCTCCCTCTCACACTCTCTCTGCTTGTGTTCCCTCTCTCCCTGTCTCTCCCATTCTCTCTCTCTGTTAAATAAATAAATAAAATCTTTAAAAAAATAAAATTTTTGAAAAATTTTAAAAAACAAAAAAAGACCTTGATAGGAAGACTAAGATTCTGAGAACAGGATGGGGACATTTTGGTGGATAATTCTATGAAACTTAAACCATTAAATTTTCCTCAACTTTATATGTGTTGAAAAAAGTCATTCCCTCACAGAAGAGAGAAATATTCCCTTTCCTGGACACCCCTTAAATACCTCAACTGAAATTGTGCCTTACAAAGGAAATACTCGAACTTCTCAACCTTCACCCCTGCCATCCCTCATTGGTCTAAGCCAGTCACCCAAATTATATTTTAGCATAGTGATGGGAAATGCAGTTTTACTTCAGGATTAAAATGATTACACATCAAATGAATTATAGGATCTGGCTGTTTATGTATCAGCAGGAGAGGGTGAAATGTATGGAAGTGATTCTTAAGCAGTTAGACCAACAAAGTAGGGCAGAATATCAGCCTCTTATTATGATAATTTTGAGCTGGTGGAACTCACCCATGTCTCAGCTGGTGATGATATCTAGACCAGGTCTTCACAGCAGTAGGACGTCTCTTTCAAGCTTGAGTGTGGCTTTGAGCCAACAAAGTAATGATGCTAGAATTTTGTGTCATTAAGTAGGAGTAGAAAACTTAAAAAGTCAAACATTTAGATTAGATTAATTATAGAGGACTAGAGAACCATCACCAGACCATATTCTCTTGGAGGGCACTGATAACACTATCTCTATGACAGAATGTAATGAATTGATGAGAAATGTCATAACATATTTAGCTCAGTAGTGGCTGTCATCTGTAAACTGGGATTGACTATGGGAGATGCTATCAAGCTACTGAGCTTTCTTTTCTTTCTTTCTCTCTCTCTCTCTTTTTTTTTTAGTATGTAGGTATCTTTTATTTTTTAAGATTTTATTTATTTATTTGACAGAGAGAGAGACAGAGCGAGAGAGGGAACACAAGCAAGGGGAGTGGGAGAAGCAGCCTTCCTCCTGAGTGGGGAGCCTGATTCGGGGCTCAATTCGAGGACCCTGGGGTCATGACCTGAGCCAAAGGCAGAAGCTTAATGACTGAGCCACCCAGGCGCCAGGCTACTGAGCTTTCTAATATAAATGCGAATGATGCAATTTTTGAAAAGCAGAGACTAAATGGCAGCATTTAATTTCAGAGGTAATATGATCTGATTACTGTAATAAGTAGCAATGCAGATTTGACAATCAGGCTAATTTGTCCCACAAAAATCTGAAGAGATGGAAAAATCGTAGTATTCTTAGTGGCAAAATAGGATATGCTCAATTTATATTATAAGAAATATTAAGATTGAAATGGGAAATCAAAGTTGTTTTCCTGTTTTTGAGACATGATTAATTTTACAAGCCTAGAACTTAATGATTGAAAGAGAAGGAAGACTCAATAATAACATTGTAAGCATTTGTGGTAAACGTTTCCTTAAACCTAACCTTGCACACTGGGCAAAAGGAAATTCTGAAACTTTATGAGAACTGTTGGGTATGGATCTTAATTCAGCCCACTACCAGGGAACACAAAAATGTAATCAAGGTCTTCTAGCAGGAGGGGGGTTAATGGAAGGCAGGTGATACATGTATTTCTGGCCTAAATCCATTTCACAGCATGTACTAGGAAAGTGGAAAACTGTGTGGTGACTTCCACAGTTTCCAAATATATGATTGGGATAAATACACTTAGCAGTTGGCAGAATTATCACATAGGTCTTGACTTTCTTTAATCAGAGCAACTAAGTAGGAAAGATCATGAAAGTCATTGCCTCTCAGTCAGCCAGGATTATAACTCAGAAGCCATACTACATCTTCACACTATCAGGGACTTAAAGTAATTGTGGAAGGTGGCCATCATATTTCCATTCCTACTTGTTTGGTCCCTGCAAAAATGGATGGATTGTGTTGAACTACTGGAAATTTATTTAGATGGTAGCTCCTATGTTCATATTAGTACTTTTACTGTATTAGATTAACACAGTTTCTGGCACTTGTATTATTTTATCAGTGCATTTTTACTAATTTCTATTATGAAAGAGAAGTTAAAACGGTTTGCTTTTACATGGAAAAGGATAGCAGTGCCTATTCATTCTCTTGACTAGGAGTTTCTACACAATAGTGTCTATAGAGACCTTGATCACCCTGATAGTTCAGAGATCTTAATGCTGGTTCAACATCATGTTAACTGGACCTAATTAAAAAAAAAAAAGACAAATAGTCTAGAAACCTTAGGAAGGCATGTGTACAAGAGCATGGACTCTCTTGTTCATTATATTTGGTCATTATATTTGTTCAAATCCAATGACATGGAACATCTCCTCTAGAGTAAATTGAAAATTGTGGCACCTATAAAAAAGTTATAGTACTTGGTGTGTTTCTTGGGATTTTGGGGGTAATATATATTATTACTGTTCAACCTGTTATTGGTGACTCTGAAGGCTCCCGTTTTTAACTGGGGCCAAGAGAAATAGAGAGCACTGTAGATATGAATAGTAGTCGCAGGTAATCTGAAATGGCTAGAAATATTCTTAGTGAATAAAATTCTTATTGCATAAAAAATAGGACAGACCAACAGACCTTGTGTATTGGTTCTATAGTAAAGTTTTAACTTCTGTACCAGTATCATGTGAAAAATTATCTCCTGTCATGTTTTGGGTATTGTGAAGACTAAGTACCAAACCACGGGATGCAAAATCACTGTTTGAATAGAGTTGATATTTTTAGGCCCACTATTTCATAAGATCGGGCAAGTTTAACAATAATCCATTTTGCAATAGGAATGATGCATTCGAGATTGAGTCCCAAAAGGTCCAGAAGCAACAAGTATATGAGGTGCAGGTAGACTAGATTCCTGGCCAAATACCATTTCCAGATTATATTTAAAGCCTCATGAGGTATTTTCTGTAACCAGCTGATGGAGAGCTCAGTCTAGTTTCTAGATGAGAAAGCATGATATATAGATGCTACATCACAGCCCCTCTCTTGGGTGGCCTAGAGGGTAGAGCTTTAGGTGGAAAAATGTTCTAAATTATGCATGGATATGCACGGACTTCTAGACAGAAGTGAATGGTTTAGCAGATTAGTCAGAGGTCTGCAAAGAATTAGAAGATCAGGGAGAAAAATTCTGGGAAGAAATACATGGGCAGACCCGTGGGGCTTGGCACAAAATGCTCGTATCTTTGCGTCTCAAGTTAGTGACCACAAATGACAATCATCTACTACTGTGAAGCCTCTTAATGATCAGATGGAGAGGAAGAACTATCCTAAGGATGGCATTCAGCCTGTCTCCTCGGTTACGACAGTGTTGGTATAAAGGGCCATACTCACAAGGCAATACCACCCTCTCTTCAAAGCTAAGCTAATAACTGTCATGATAAATGCCCACACTTTATTTTAAGAGGTTAATTTTGAGCCCTTGTGGCATCAGTCTTCGAGAAGACCAGCCTGCCATTCAATGGCAGTTTGTTACATCAGATACCTTTTATTTACCCTAGGAGGAACAACAGTTGCAATATGAGTATAAATTTTGAGCACAATTTGAGTACAAATATTTGGAGTAGGTATACCCACAGTGCCTCCTCCATTGTGACCAACTGAGGGCTTATAGAAGGCCTAAAGTCTTATTAAGGTATCCCATACAACATTTCCTTGCAATAAGATCACTACTTTACAACAAAGGATGTCTAAGAGTAGATTTATGGCCATGGAATTTGCAGATGTGAGCAGGTATTTCATCAGTTGCAAGTAGCTGGTTTAATATAACATGGAACGTCCTGCTAAATACTGGAAGTGATTCAATCCTGTGAAGTTGAGGGATGATACTCAGAATGTGGTATATATGCTGAAACAATCACTGATACGTGGTATTCCATTTCCAAGTGCTAGAATATGCAGGTCAAGGAACCAAAAGATGGAAGTACTCCACCACTTTAGGTTCCAGTAGTCAAACTCCGGATGCTTGTATCTAGGGGAACACTGTTTGTTCCATAGAACATTGATAATATTAATTGTTCATGTTGGCCTTTTCATTCCAGCAGAACACCAAGCAATGGAAGGAATAACTGCACTGTCAGGAGTAATTGACTCCAATTAAAATGAAGAACCAAGGGGCACCTGGGTGGCTCAGTGGGTTAAGCCTCTGCCTTCGGCTCAGGTCATGGTCTCAGGGTCCTGGGATCCAGCCCCGCATCGGGTTCTCTGCTCAGCAGGGAGCCTGCCCTCCCCCATCTCTCTGCCTGCCTCTCTGCCTACTTGTGATTTATGTCTGTCACATAAATAAATACAATCTTAAAAAATAAAATAATGGGGCACCTGGGTGGCTCAGCGGGTTAAAGCCTCTGCCTTCGGCTCAGGTCATGATCCCAGAGTCCTGGGATCGAGCCCCGAATCGGGCTTTCTGCTTAGCGGGGAGCCTGCTTCCTCCTCTCTCTCTCTCTGCCTGCCTCTCTGCCTACTGGTGATCTCTGTCTGTCAAATAAATAAGTAAATAAAAATCTTTAAAAGAAAAAAAATAAATAAAATAAGGAACCAAGATTGCTGTTAAACAATGGAAGAGGAATAGGCAGAAACGCAAGATAGTCTAAGTTTCTGGTGGCTTTTGAGACTAGTGATAAGTTTCAATATATACATTACAGCAACCACAGGCTGACAAGGGCAAAGCAATGAAGAGCTCATATCTTTTGGGAATTTGGGTCTCACAACTTGGAGTAGCCAACCTGATGGCTGAGGGTGAGAAAAATCTAAAAGGATGTTGAAAGATATATCTAATGAGTATTAAATACGATGTAAGAATTAGTGGCTAGATTGTTGATTGTGGCTCATTTTAATAGCCTTCCTTCCTCAGTACTTTGCAGAGATTTCAATGGACCATCCTCTTGATCGTAACTCTGTATTGGATTGGATTTAAGGGAAGAACAAGTGGAAAAGTATGGTGCAAGGGGTGATTGTACCAGATACCTTCATATTTGGTTGTCTTCATTTGTTCCTTACTCCAGTTATGGGTGTTGTGAATCATTTCTGCATGTGTTCTGAGAGTATCTCACATCAGTCCTTTTCTGTATATAATTATTAGCTTCCTGCCCTTTACTGTCATCACAATACACAATAGATTACTAACTTAGAGACCCCTTATAACAGGCCAGATGGACAGTTTTTACTTCTTATACAATGATCATTTTTCAAACATGTTTCTAAGTTGACATAATGCTTTCAAAATCCATTCTCTCATTTGGTTTTGCAGCAGTCCTAGATGATCTATAAAATGAACTACATTTTATAAATTTAAGAAATATAAACTCACAGAAAATTGACTTGAACAATGTCAGTTGGGAAGGGGATAACAGTTGTGTAAAACAGTTGTTTTTTTTTTTAACTTTCAAAGCTTGAACATATTCACTCTATGACCCAGCTCTTCTTTTTCCTGATAATAGTCAGTTGTTCACATATAAATATACATTTGGTTATATTTATATATCCTTCTCAACATTATCTGGCAGGTAGAATTGATTAGACCAATTAAGCAGAGACATTTATATGCATATGGAAAATTTAATAAATTAAACTTTATTTCAGTAACCTAGACAAATGCTTTTCTTCAGGGTTATCATACTTTTCATTCCTTTAAAGCATTTATTTCTCATATTTTTATTATAAAAAAATTCAAGTGCACATAAAAGTTGAAAGGAATTTAAAGTGAACATAATCTTCATTCTACAGTTAACATTTTACCACACTTGTTTATTGCATATCTATCCCTCTCTCCATTCTTCTATTACTCCATCTTCCTCGAGCAGTTATAATTGTGTTTTAAAAGTTTTTCTCTGTAATTCTAATATTTGTTTCATATGGTATTGGTCTCTTTTGCATTATTATTTTTTCATCTTAAGAATGGGTCACATTGGGATGAATTGTGACCCATTCATCTTAAGAATGGGTCACAATTGCCTAGGTGGCTCAGTCATTAAGTGTCCTCCTTCGACTCAGATCATAATCCCACATCGGGCTTCCTTCTTGCAGGATGCCTGCTTCTCCCTCTCCCACTCCTCCTGCTTGTGTTCCTGCTCTTGCTCGCTCTCTCTCTGCCAAATAAATAAATAAAATCTTAAAAAAATAAAGAATGGGTCATATTTTCTTGTTTCTGTGATATGTAATTCTGGATTTTGTCTTGGACATTGTAAATTCTATGTTGTAGAAAATTTTGATTGTTAAGTTCTGCCAAAGAGTAATTTTCTAAGCAGCATTTAACTTTGGTGAATCAAACTACAGTCTCTGATTTAATCACCTGATTTGAGTCCGCTCCGTGAATGTGCGGTTCAAATGTCAATCGGGTATTTGGCTATTAGCCCAATTTGAGCTTCTGTTTTCTGGCATCCTATTTTCAAGAATTGCATCTTCACTTTTTAGTGGCTGTGTTGCTTTGAACACTGTCCTCTAATTCTGCTAGCCAGTATGACCTTGTGTTTTCCATCAGAGTTTTAGCTAACTCACATGGTGTAGACTGGAGAGCCTACTATTTGGCCAAGTGTGATAAAAATAGAAGTTCTCAAGCTCTGTTCTCTTCATCCAAGTCTCAAATTCTCTCCAGTCTGCTTTTGTTTATTCACCCTCTAGTGCATTCAGGTAGCTGTTATGTGTTTTTTGTTTTCTAAATATTCTGTCCAGACTTTATAGTTATTATTTGTTTCATGGTTGTTCTTTTAGGAGTTAATCAGCCATACTAGGAGCAGAACTCACATGGCCACCTTTAACTTACACATTTCTATGATCAGAACCCTTTTTGTTTTTATAGCATTTCTTATAAGTATGAATGATTTATTTAAGTCATGTAGCTTACTAAACATAACAATTTTACCTTTTATATGACTACTTCAGGAGGATTTTTTCCACCACCTATGTTCTTCTATTTCTTAAATTACAAAAGGGGAACCCTCTTACACTGTTGGTAGGAATGCAAATTGTTATAGTCACTCTGGAAAACAGTATGGAGGCTCCTCAAAAAGTTAAAAATAGAACTGCCCTATGGCCCAGCAATTGCACTACTAGGTATTTACCCAAAGGATTCGAACATACTGATTTGAAGGGAAACATGCACCCCGATGTTTATAGCTGTATTATCAGCAATAACCAAATTATAGAAAGAGCCCCAATATTTGTTGACCGATAAATGAATAAAAATGGGATACACACACACACACACACACATACAGGTGAAACTTTTTTTTCTTTTAAGATTTTATTTGTCAGAAAGAGAGAGAGCACAAGCAAGGGGAGCGGCAGACAGAGGGAGAAGCAAGGAGCCCAGTGCGGACTGAATCCCAGGACCCTTGGATCATGACCTGAGCCAGAGGGTGAGTCTTAACCAACTGAGCTACTCAGGGTCCCAGGGTGGCCCTGTTTAATTAAAGAAATTTGGCCCAAATTTATGATAACCCAAAGGTACAATGAAGAGCTGTTCTTATATCAGCAGTCAATGAGAAATGACAAAGTATTCCCAGAAGCATAGATAAAAGAAAGCTCTTACATATCCTCTAGCTGGAGGAAACATCATACAATTGAACTGAGTGTTTGAGAATTTAAGAAAGATCATTTTTTGGGTGGCTGGAGTGATACTGAAAACAGGACTCTTGACCTGTTAACTAACGAAGTGACTTTTGCCTGTGCCATACTGTTTCTAGACGGAACAAATGACATTAGCTTTTCCTCAGTCATGAAATCTTTAATCAGCATGGTCATTTAAAACATTATAGTCATTTAGGTCAAAGAGGTCTTTTATTGATCTGTTGACATTCAGATAACCTCTCTCCTTGCCATGGAACCCATTGATACTGTGATTCTTATTTTGGTTATTGCCTTCTTTCCCACATTCAAAACACAACTAAGCTGTAGGACAATAGGAGTGATTAGTTAGACTGTTTCTATTCAATATCCCTTATGGTAATACCTTCCAGGCAGAAAAATAAAGTTACTTTGACATTTTTCTCGAAAGTTAAGCAGCTTACTAAATCACACAGATAGAATGTATTTTAATCATTTCAATATGTACTTATTTAATGTCTTTCACAGTACTTTATTTACATAACACAGGTCCAATATTTTAACATAAAATATTTTAGTAATTATAAAACAATGAAAAAGGTCTGTGCTGGCACATCAGGTGACAGCATTTGTAGAGATTTTGTGAACAGAAATAAGCTTTGCAGTAGAGCACTTCAGAAATGTGCCCTGATGTCTTCAAAAACTAGTTCACAGATTTATTTCAGCATATTCCAAATGGCACAGCTATACTGCACAAAACAATTTTTGTCCTGTCACCACTTCACTAATCAAATGTCAATTCCTTCTCCAGATCTCATGTCTCTATCAACAAAGGCCCAAACAAATTACAGTTGCAAATGCCCATCATAGGAGCATCTGCTTGTCTCAGTCCAAAGAATGGTTAGCTTGGAGCAAAGCATGTCACTTCTGTTAAAAATCCAAGTGACATGAAGTTTTTAGAAAAAAAAATTGCATAAGATGACCTATTTGGGATGATGATTTGCATATCCACATTTTAATGAAAACAGTGCTTGTAGTTTGCTTTTCAGTTCTCATGCTACTATTGAATGTTGCCACATGTGGCCATATTATCTTTTGGAAAAAAAATGGAGATTATGTACCAAAGTTCCTTTTCTTTAAAATATGGTTTGTTCTCTGACCTTGGAAATAGAAGTAGGTAACTTTCAGCTTAGTTTATGCTTTGCCCATAAGGATACTATGACAAGTAAGGTTTTGTGTATTAATGACAACTCTTTTCAATACTTACATAGATTTTGGGCTCAGTTTTATTAAAAATCACCCATCTTACTAGATGCAATAAGATATACATGTGTATTTTTTCAAACATTTATGGAAGATATATTCAAGCAATTAATTTGGGACATTTAAAATTTACATAGGCATGAATAGATATTTCTACCTGCATTGAGTGAATATCTGGATAAAACAAATCAAAGAACAACTTTGAAAGATGCTGATCTTTATGTCAAACACAAACTTCTTGTGTATTTTGTTAAATTGTTTAAAATCTAAAAATGCACTCCTTGATTATATAGAAACCTTGCTGGTAAAAATAGAGACAACACTGACTATATTATAAACATTGTGACTAGAGTGTTACAAAATAGTACGTGGATCCATCGTTCATTTCTTGGATAAGCTAATTAACTACTTGGAAGTGATTTCATCTTTTCCTCTCAAATTCCTTGTTATTAACATCTGAGGAAATACAGAAAATGCATTTCTATTTTGGTTAAAAGAAATTGAGGCAGAGAACTCAGAAGCTAGGTCATGCTGTGTTGATGTCAAGCAATGTCAGATGTCTGAATTAATATATGTTCTATTTCGAAACAATGTGAGTATAACAGTAAATAATAATAGGCCTCTCTACTTTTATATTTCATAGTTGATGTGGAGTTTGCTGCAAACCATAGTAATTCTGTAGAGAAGGTGTTGTGCTTTTAAATCATATAAAATTTTCATTGCCTGTCTTGGCTAATATTTCTTTTGCTCTCAAAACACTATCAGCTTAAAAACAAGAAAAGAACTCTCTTCACATTTCTGCCACTGTTAAAATTAGACATGATCTCAAATTACAGCTATAATCTCCCACATTCCAGAATAATTCCTTAGGTAACTGTAATTGAAAGAGGTGAAATATGCAAAGAAAATCATTAAAAGGAAGCATCTTTCAGACTGTAATTAAATAGATTGGCTGTGAAGAATAAATTAAGAGTAAAAATGAAAATCAGTATAGTATAGGGGAGACACAACAGAATGCAAACTATGCAATCAAAAAGATAAATACGCTTAACCCTTTTGTTATATTGATAAATATGTATTTTTCTCAATGGTTTGCCCTTGGACCATTTTAACATGAAGAGGAGTGACTAGCTATTTTAGTCATTTTATATAGAAGAAGATTGAAGAAGAGTAAGTTTTTAAGGAGCAACCTAAGCCAGTTTTGTAGAATTGCTATAGGATGGCTATATTGTAGAATTGTAGAATTCATTGTACAATGGCTACAGGAACTCTGGGTTATTGTGAATATTTCCTTTAGAGTAGATACTGGTTTATCTTTGTTGTGGCAAGCTTCATTCTTGGATGCCTAACTTACTCTAAGGGTGGAAATAAGAACAGAAAACAATGTCTTTTTTTTTTAAGATTTTATTTATTTATTTGACAGAGAGAGAGCAGAAGCAGGCAGAGCAGTAGGCAGAGGGGGGGGAAGCAGGCTCCCCACTGAGCAGAGAGCCTGATGCGGGGCTCGATCACCCCCAGATCATGACCCGAGCTGAAGGCAGAGGCTTAAACCACTGAGCCACCCAGGCACCCCCAGAAAACAATGTCTTAAAGACATTTCTACAGCAGCATACTTTTTCAACTTCAACGAAGGATTTTGTTTTGTATTTACAAACATTTTGTTTTAGATTAATAGTCTATCCAGCCACATATTTTATTTTTTATAATAAATCCAATATATTTTTGTGGGAATATTTATTCCTTTTTTATCCATTCATGTTGTCAACTTTAAAAGTGGTATCTGTAAAGCTTATAACCTCAGTTGGTAGATGCTAGAATTATAATGTATAAATTGGCTCAAACTCTATACCCCTTTTCTGTAACACAATAACTCCACGTAATAGTACTAATTTTATTAAATATTTTAGGAAGTTATTTTATTAAAATATATAACCATATGACGTTTCTCTTCTAACACAATTGGTAAAGGACTTAAATCTCACTTTCTTACATTATCATAAAGAGACATTTCTGGGTTATTGAATTTTGGGATTGATTTATAAGCCCATGTTATCCTTTCCTTTCTATATCATAAATTTATAAATAATGTAATAGCATCAATTCTGTTAACTGTATTTGTCAGAGAACACTTATTTAGGTACATCATTACATGACTCTTATTTCTTACTAATAAGCCAGTGTCACAAAAAGCCTAATTGCATTGATCAAAAGCACTGATAAGCCCTTAAAATATCCTTTTAAAGTTGTTGATTCTGAGCACCTGACATCACAAAGATGGTTTTATCTATCTCCATACAAAATATTTCTTGTTGTATAAAATTTTGTAAGTTTTAGTTTAAAGGAAAAGTATATATCTATCTCCCAAGGAGTGCAGTATATACCAGAGTTATATGATCATGCTGTCAAACCACAATATGTCAAATTTTGGATAAATATTGAATGTATGCTTTAGATTAAGCCAGTTCATTTATTATAGATAATAGCATGATTCTCATTATTAAATATATCCACCAAAGACTAACAAAGATTCTTAGACTGAAATCATTTGTAATGGCTATAAAAAACTCAATTTATATATGATAAATAAAAGTCAACACACAACAGTGTTATTTATATTAAAGGCATGTCATCACAAAATGTGTAAAGCCATTCTAGTATTTATTGCTTGTCTCTCTACTGAAATTCTTGAATTTTAAAATACTATGGAGACTACCTGAGAAGAGCTCCTCTTGCTCTCTCTTTAAATACATTCAACAAAATACGCATATGACCCACATAATGATACGTAAGAGGAAAAAGCCCAGGAAAACCACAATTCATATAATTAAAAAATCTCTTTTTCATTAGTTCAATTTTCTTTTGTAAAAATGTTCCCACTACTGCTAGAGTAATTGGCCTTTCAGATTTATGAGCTATTTTTATATGAGTATTGTCTTAAAAGATAAAGCACTTTGATCAATTGCCAGGTAACTCTTCCAGTCTCCTTTCAACACCCCGTTAATCTAGCACATTAAATTATTTTTAATTAAGTAATCATCTTACCATGAATCTCTCTTTTTTATGAAATGAAGAAAATTTTGTAATATCTTCTAAATGGACAGACATGAGAATGTATTTAGGTAGGATATAACGCAGAAATTGCTATCAATTTAGAACAAAAACAAAAAAAAATTAGAAAGGAAGAATGGGCTATTTTCTTATTTTAGAATCCCAGCCTCCGATGTCTAGAGGTTCCACCTGATGGTCCTTTACTAATGACTGCAAATGTAATTTCGTTGGGCTCAACCTAAACAAAATATTCTGGAAGAATTTTGTTGGAAGTTTAACTTCAGAGAAAAGGAATAAGATATAGTTTCTTTTGTTTTTTAAAGATTTTATTTATTTGACAGAGATCACAATTAGGCAGAGAGGAAGGCAGAGAGAGAAGGGGGGAAGCAGGCTCCCTGCTGAGCAGAGAGCCAGATGTGGGGCTCAATCCCAGGACCCTGGGATCGAGCCCCACATTGGGTTCTCTGCTCAGCAGGGAGCCTGCTTCCTCTTCTCTCTGCCTGCCTCTCTGCCTACTTGTGATCTGTCTGTCAAATAAATAAATAAAATCTTTAAAAAAAATAAAAAGCAAAGCAAACCAACAATCAAACACAAAACTCTTGATGATTTGTGATTCATAAGACAACTCTTGCTACTATGAATTTTAGAATTTTTAGAAAATTTTAGATTGAGAAAGGTAAAATAAAATATTGGAGTTCCCTAAGAGAAAAATGTTCAAAGTTCTGAAATTCAGAAAAAAATAAAAGAAAAAATGGCAGTTGTACTTTGTTCATTGTTTGGAGCAATACCTGTTCTTTGAGAAAATGAGAGAGTCATACTAACAGTATGGGAGAGAAATAGAATGAAAACACTAACAATTTGTCAACAAAACTAAGTTTTGCAACTGTTTCAGGTACCAGCAGACTTATGAGTATAAAAAGAAATTATCCACAATTTGGAAATAAGACACAACAAGGTGGGCAGCTTACCTTTAATATCATATGTGGGCAAAAGCTACACAGGGATACCCTGGAGAAAGTACTTCCTTATTGTTGATCATAAATCCCATATGTAGTGGGGTTACTTGTTAACATGTAGACTTTTGTCCAGTAGAGATACAAATAATTTCTGCCCGGTGTCATAGATAACTTCAAATATTTACAAACTGTTGTGCTTTAAAGAGTTTTATATATGTAACTCAGCAATCTTATCCAAATTTTCTTTGTATATTGCCTGAGAATATTCTACCTTTTTAATACTTTGACTCCACCACATCATCATCTTGGTTTCCTCATTAGTTAAGTTAAATCTAAGAGACTAAGCGCAAAGCAGAAAGTGTATGTATTTTTCTGATCAAATAGAGAATATCCTAAGTAAAAATATTGATGTATTCAGTATTATCTCATGAAACATCATCTTCCAAACCCAGATTCATTCCACATGGCTCATTTGGAAAAAAAGGAAAGAAAAGAAACAAAAACTTAAGTGTTTAATTCAAGAGCTTTCAACTAAAGATGCTATAGGCTTTTTATATTTCTCATCGGTTTCCTTGGAAGAGTTGTTAATGTTCTAAGAATTCTTTCAATAAGCCTTAATATGTTTATACAAGGACGTATCTTCAGGAAAAGAAGGATTAGAATTCAAAACAATATAAGGAAGTAATTCATTATACGTAAGAGCATTTGTACATGAGATAAACCTCATTCTCTTTTCGGTCTGTAGAATGAAGATGATACACGTTAATAATTTAATAGCAAGAACTTTAGAAACACGTTTTATTATACTTGGAAATGAGTAACTTTACAAATGGTTATGGTTGATTTTACAAGATTTCTAACATTATCATATTTAATTGGCTTTAAATATAGTCAAATAAATGAAAACCTGTAGTATTCTAAGGGGATATATTTTGGGTATAGAAAATATGATTTTAAAGTATCAGTCCAAAAAGGCCACTAGTAAAATAATGTTTGCAGGAACAGAGGATGAGAATGTATTTTTGAAGTAGCATTCTATTTTTTTTTTCCAAGGAAAACAAAGAGACTTTTTTTTTTTTTTTTAAGAATGCTCTATTATTCCAAAGAGGAGGTTCTTTAACAACCTACCTAAAACTGCTTTCAACCAAACCAAAACTGACAGAAGTCTTAATTACTGGAGCCTCATTTGACTGTTTCATTAAAATTCATTTTCCACAAAGCAAAGCGATCAAAATGCAGAGGCTTTATTTTTTAAGTTCAATTAAGGGTGTATCTGCAAAGAAATATGGCCACTATAGTGGTTTTAACCATTTTTAATATTGAATGGACCAGGATTTTGAAAATAACCTTAATGTTTTTAGTCAAAATGATTAAAAGATAAATTATTTTTGTTAAGAGTAAAAATTATTGAGATAGAAGTTCCCTAGGTGAAAGTAAAACCATTTCTTTTTCTTTCTCTCTCTTTTTTTAAGATTTTATATATTTATTTGACAGAGATCACAAATAGGCTGGCAGGTAGGCAGAGAGAGAGGGGGAAGCAGTCTCCCTGCTGAGCAGAGAGCCGGATGGGGGCTCCATCCCAGAACCCTAAGATCATTACCTGAGCTGAAGGCAGAGGCTTAACTCACTGAGCAACCCAGGCACCCCAAGAAAACCCCTTTCAAGAGCAGTTATTTTTTGTCTAGTGTCTCTGTGACAAAAGTCTATCTATTCTTCAAAGTTCAGGTCAAATTTATTTTTTGACTTTATAGTTATAAGGTTTCTCTTATTTTTTCCCCTTAAGAGCAGAAAGAAATAAATAAAAATAAAAATAAATAAAAATAAAAAAATTTTAAAATACCATTTTTTAAAAGGTTTTATTTATTTATTAGACAGAGATTGCAAGTAGGCAGAGAGGCAGGCAGACGGGGTGGGCGGGTGGAGGGAAAGCAGGCTCCCTGCGGAGCAAAGAGCCCAATGCCGGGCTCGATCCCAGAACCCTGAGATCACGACCTGAGCTGAAGGCAGAGGCTTAACCCACTGAGCCACCCAGGTGCCCCCAAAATACCGTTCTATAATGAAATGCTTTTCAGCAGTTAAGAATTAGCATGCTAGGACCACATGAATGAACAGGAGTAAATTGTAGAATCATCAAGGGAATTAAATAAGGCAAGGTGCACTAATCCTCACAACAACCTTTATTATCCCCATTTTACAAATGAGACCACTGAGGTTTAGAATAAGTGATTTTTTTCAAGGTCATGCCAGTTTTAAAGTGATAGAATATTAAAACAGAAGCAAAAATACAGGAATATATCTTTATGACCTTTTGAAAATATGCTTATTATATTGGAGTTAGAGAATAATTTCTTTTTTTTTTTAAATTTATTTGACAGAGATCACAAGTAGACAGAGGCAGACAGAGAAAGAGAGAGAGAGGAGGAAGCAGGCTCCCTGCTGAGCAGAGAGCCCGATGTGGGGCTCGATCCTAGGTCCTGGGATCTTGACCCAAGCCGAAGACAGAGTCTTTACCCACTGAGCCACCCAGGTGCCCCAAGAATAATTTCTTTAAAAATATAAATGTACAACAGGAGAAATGAAAGAAAAACAAAAATTGATGAGCTATTCAATCTTCCTAACAAACAATGAGATACATATCGAGGTAGTGAGACATTACTTACCTGTCATTAGATTTGCAGAAATTATTTTTTTTCTTTTTCTTTTTTTGTAAAGATTTATTTATTTATTTGACACAGCAAAGGAGATCACAAGTAGGCAGAGAGGGGGAAGTAGGTTCCCTGCCAAGCAGAGAGCTGGATGTGGGGCTTGATCCGAGGACCCTGAGATCATGACCTGAGCTGAAGGCAGAGGCTTAATCAACTGAGCCACCCAGGCACCTGGGTGAAATTCTTGAGGCTGATAATATCTAGTGTTGGCTTGCAAGTGGGAACAGGAGCTCAAAAGCAGTGCTAGAGTAAGAATCAGCTGGCACAACAAGTTTAGAAATTAATGGATCACATCTAGTTAAATTGAAGCCTATCTACTCTATGACACAGAAATTCTGGTTATTTATGGGAGAGAAATTCTTGCATGTATAGCCAAGGTGATGAGTAAAATCAGATAACTTCTAACAGTCTTTGTCCCAGGGTAGAAAAAGTTGAGACAAGTAAATGTGTCCCTGCATGGAAAATAGATAAGTAACCCATGATTTGATAATTCAATTTAACTAGTTATTCAATTGCATAATTAAAAACCTGAATGCAGAATTTTAAACAAAATTCATTTGCACATATTACTATAAAATTTATTTTAAAGTTCAAAAAATTGCATTGATCAAAACTTTGACCACAGAGTTAAATATTGGTAATGAAAAAAACTATTTTTCAATTTTTTTCCTAATGATCCTCTTGAAGAATACTCATTTCTGATTTTCATATTCCTTTTTATTGTGCTAATCTTTATTGTATTTATCTTATATTTTTAAATATCATCTGCCTTTTAACATATTTTGATATTTGTGAGTTATTTGCATCTATTGATAAAGTGAAATAGTGGTAGCAGAATTGTTTGAAATTGCCAACTTTGAGTAATCAAATTTGGATAGATATAACAGGACTCTGTAATGGATTGGATGGGAGTATGAAAGAGAAAGAAGTGTTAATGATGATTCCAAGTTGCCTGCCTCAGTAATTAATGTTCAAGTTGGGATTATTTACTACAATTAGAAACACACAATTAGGAACAGCTTTCTGAGGGACAATATTTTGTTTTTGCATGTCACAAGTGTGATGTCTACTCGACATCCCAGTTGAGTTGTCCTATAGACTATCAGGTATGTAAGTCTGGAATTTAAAATAGTGGTCTCTTGAAGATAGAGATCTGAAATTCATTATCCTTACCATTAGGTAGTATTTAAAGCTGTGAGATGAACTTACTCACCTAGCAAATGACAGTAGTTGTAGAAAGGAAAAGGTTCAAAAAAGGAGCACTATGAAAGTAAGAAAAGCAATAAAGTTTAATATCTCGGAAGTCAAGTGAAGGAAATATTTCCAACAGGAGGCAGTGATTATGATTTATTTATTCAAATGATGCTGAGAAGATGAATAATTGAATATTAGATTTGATAATGAGAAGGTTATAGGTGACATTGAATGCAGCAAAATGGTACAGATAAATTCTTGATTGAAAGTGGAAAGTGCCTCTGGGAAACTTTCATAACTAGAAAGAACAACCCTCCTGCTAGACTGGAAAGAGTCAGTTGGTCCCCTTTGATTTTTCCTTCAGAGAAGACTTTGTGGACTCTCATGAGAAATGTTCTGCTGTTCTCTCCAACCCTAGCATTTTATGTGGCTTCCTTCTCAGTGGATCTTTCACTTTTTAAAGATATTATTTGTGGCATTGTTTACTTGGAAAAATGCTCCTCTCAGCAGATATTTGGCATTATGTTAGGATGAACCTGAGTTTGGACTATTTCTGAAAGTGCTCTTACCTTTATAGTAATTGTCTTTTATGTGTATTTTAGGCTCTACATTTCTACATATTTATTCCTCCATCAATTTCATCCATTCTGCTTTCTATATTTATGGAACTTATTAAAATGGAACCCACTGAAGCCATCCTTTCTTGATTTTTGTATTGTTATTAATTTATTTCTATTTATACTCTACTTTCTGACATTTTGAGGAATTTGGCTAGAGAGGTAAAAATACCAAAATTTTCCTTTAAAAATAGTTTTTAAAGTAAGCATCATCTTTACAAAATCTTGACCTATAAAAATCTATACAACCAATTACTTTAAGTGATAGATTTTATCTGAAGCTTTAATCCTAATCATAGGCAACGTAGGAGAAATAGATGAATTCACTTAGGCTGAAAAAATATGCTTACTGATGCCAAACCATAGATTTTGTTTAGATTGTTATTGAGAAGTCAAAGAACTCTGAATAGAATTATTGCATAGAATATGAGAAACAATATTATAAGATGCAGTTATGATTATAAAAATTGTAATTAATGCTGATGATGAATAAAAAGGATTTTTTTTTGTTAGCTCTCTAATCAAGTTAATGTTAAGAACAAAAGATACACCTGAAAGTATTAGAAAGACATCTGATAGTGTAGAATTATTCTAAACTCTTTTATAATTATATCTATTATTTGTGTGGGAAGTCAACACACAACACAAAAACAAGCTTATTATATAAATACACTAAGTATATAAAAAGAGGTTTAAAACTGTGCTTTGAGTAAAAATGAAATAGAAAAATGGCTTGGGGTAGAGTATGTAATTGCTTTTCATATGAAGCATTATGTTACATTCCTCAATTCTCAACAACCCTTTGAGATACGTCATATTATTTTTCTCATTTTTATGGAAAAAAGAACTAAAGCATAGAACATTTAAAGAACTAATCCAAAGTCATACAGCTTGTTGGTGCCAGAAATAAAATTTAAAGCATGGAAGTCTGGTCCAGAGTCCACCCTCTTCTTTCAGAGAATGTAGGAAGATTCTTTATATATTTTTTCTTTTATATTTCTAAGCAACAGAAAGTATTTTCAGGATGGAAGAAATAGAGTACTATACACTTAACTAAGTGATAAATGTAGGGGACAATATAGTTTTTTAATAATTTGTTTATGCATTGAAATACAGATGAATCACGTGCCTGGGTACTGAAGGAGTTTTTCATTGCTATTATGGAACGGCCATTGTTTACCTTTGAGAAGCTATAAAAAATTAGACAGTTGTTGTGAAAATGGAAGTAAGTCAATGTCCTTTGTCTTTTAAAGAAGAAACAGCAAAATCAAAATCTGTAGACTAAGAGCATGAATAAATCTTTGATCAAAATCTAGTCTTGTTATAGAAACTTTCAGCATAGGAATGAACACTGCATACATGAGGCATCGCTATAAATTCTAAGAAAAAATTATGCCCATCAAAGAAAAAATTTTAATTTATTTTGCACTTAATACTGTTGAAAGATGGACTGGAGAGGCATGCCAGGACCTCAGTTATATATGTTGAATTTTATAAATTATTTAACTGAAGAAGTTACTGTTATTTTTCTGGTCATGGTAAATATTTATGACTTACTTGAAAATTATTCAATATGTTTGCATTTTTTCAGACGTAACCAAAATATATAATGGGTGAATAAGGGAAGTTTGTGGTGAGCCTTCATTTTCAACATTTTTATATGTATCTTTGAGGAAAAAAATTCCCATGTTTGCTTAATTTGCAGTTAGCCCTGAAAAAAAAAATCAAGTAGGGAAGGGGGTTGGCGGGGTGGGGTGGGGTGGGGCGCCTGGATGGCTTAGTCCTTAAGCATCTGCCTTCCGCTCAGGTCGTGATCCCAGGGTCTGGGTTTGAGCTCCACATCTGGCTCTCTGTTCAGCAGGAAGCCTGCTTCTCCCACTCCCCCTGCTTCTGTTCCCTCTCGCTGTTTCTCTCTGTCAAATAAATAATTTTAAGAAAAAAAGGCGGGGTGGGAAGAGGAGTCCAAATTCAACCCTATTCATGATGCATGTCTGTTCTCAGTGGTTTGGGGTAGAGAAACGGACGATCCTGCTTAATTAAGGTCAATACTGTTGGGAGAACCTGCTGTATACAGTGTGAAGAAATGTAGGTAGGCAAAGTTTATCATCTAGGGAATCGGGTGATCAGTGATAATAGAGTCCAGATATAAGGGACATGTCCGAAAGACCGAAAGTGGTAGTTTTCTGGAAGCCAGGTAGAAATCTCATTTCAATAGTGGAAAACTTGGAGTGGGTGATAGAGTGAAAATAAAGATGCCTGGTAGTCTTTATCCAATAAATCTGTCAGCAGATAGTGAGATCTTATCTCCTAGATCAATTGCTTACACCTAGGACAGTTTCTCTGTAAGTAGCACTGGCCATAGAGATTCAGCTTACTGTTTTCTTTTTTCTAGAGTAGAAACTCGTTTTTGTTCCTTCCTGGGTTTCTTTCTTCTCAACTATGAAGTCAAATATGTTCTCTTAGTAACTTTTTTTTTTTTTTAATCCCAGGAAATTAGATCAGAAGGTGGTCCTCCTTTCAAATGTTTTATTGCTAATTATTATTATCCTGGCTCTAACATACTGATGACCTTAGACAAGTTACTTAAATACATTGTTTTTATTTCCTTTTCTCTGAACTAGGCATTGGGAAAATATTAACCTCTTATTTTTATGGCATAGACAAAATAAGCTGATTCATGCTAACTGCTTGAAACAGCATATGGAGCCTGGCTGACACCTTGATTTTATTTAGCCCAGTGAAACCCATGTCAAATTTCTGACCTATGTAATTATAAATAATAAATTTATGGGAATTTGAAGTAACTTATTACAGCAGCAGTCGAAAACTACAATAGATGTGTTTCCTGTTACTACTTTGGAAAAGATATATGCAAATAGAATAGATTGGAGGTGTTAAAAAACTTAAAATTTTCTCATAATTGTTTTGACTACTGCCACAGAATGATTTTTGAGCATGTATTTGAAGTGAGATCAGGATTATAGTTCTGATTATGTCTTTTATGCGGCATGTGACTTTGAGCAAGTCACAATTTCTTTGAGCACCATTTTCCTCATCTTTAAAATGGTAATAAAATATTTACCTGTGCTAAAGAAAATATTTTTTAAATTATTTCACATTTACCAAAATATAATAGGCATATAATGAATTATAACTACTATCTTCATTGTTTTTATTACCCTTGGAAATTATAAGACAAACCCTATTTAAATAATGCTTTATTTTCCTGTGCATATTAGATCTCTGATAGCTAGTATGCTCTATTTTATTTGGGGAAACTATGGTCAATATAGTTTTTATTCCTCAAAAATTTTGTTTGATTGTTTATTGTAGATAAGGGATAATATGGGCTCATTTTTTGCTATTAATTGTTTATTTCCATTGGTTTGCAACCTCCTTGGGAACTTCCCAGGTATAATCTGAAACTCTCTCCCCATGTGGAAGTCAGGAGAGACCAAAGAAAGAGGGAAACCACTCCAGAATGGTAGTTAGCATTTTTAATAAGCAAGGGAAATTACTTATAAGGTTTGTTGTGATCACAAGAAGATCACAAGGTGAGGAGATCTCTGCATCTGTCTGCCAAATCTTAAAAGTTTATATAGAGGCCTTATATGTGTTTATCACATACACCTTCTAGATAGTCTCAATGCAATGATTGCTATCTCAAGGCTGTGCCTTTGGGGCAGCTTCTGAGAGTAGGAAAGGAAGTGGAACCCGCATTCCAAATACAGGGGAAGGGGTGAGGAGCCTCCAATTGCCCGAGTTCAGCTCTATGTCATCTGGCAGTCATGTCCTCTTGATGTCTTTCCCAGTGATTCCTGAAGCCATAGAGATGTTGTTGAGTCCTCCCTATAGCTTCTGAAAAGTCCTCAATTCTGGCTGGTTTATTCCCATCTCAGAGACTGATCTGTGGAGGGGAGTCATTTGTGATTTGGTGTATAAAACATATTGTTGTGGACAAAGGGTGAGCTTGTAACCCAGAGCAACTCCAGATTTATTATTCTTCCCCAGATTCTCTTTTCACTACACAGAATGTTTATTTTAATTCATTTTCTTATATCTCATATCCCTATACTTCAGATTCTCTATTAGGAGGAAAAAGGTAGAGCAATGAATATCCCAAAATTTCAGACCTGCCCTAGGAACTCCTGTCATTATATCCCTAATGAACAAAATAATGGAATTAATTAGTCATTACATGATTTTTTATTCTCCTGAAAAACATAAACATATCTTGGAATCTCTTTAGGCTTTTTTTATCAGATAAAATTTGTTCCTTTCTTATAGAGAGTCTACCTATAATTAAGATGAACTGTTGTTCCTTCCTTGTAGAAATTCTAGCTATAATGAAGATGAAATGCTTAAACAATGCAGGAGATTATGTTCTTTGTGTTTCATTTGAGCCTCAATTACATTTGTTCATTTAAATATTTTCAAATAAATTATTCGCATTTTTTGGTACATGCAGAGTTTTCTCATTTAATTAAGTACAGTACTAGTATTTCTGTAATATAATCACATATTTCTGCTTAAAAATTTTAAATGCCTCCCTTAGTTCAGTTTTTGGTTTAATATCGAGATGCTTAGTGGGTTGCTAAAATAGGGATCATTAATGCAACCAGAAGAAAATTTGTATCAACCCAACAAGCATTTCCTACTGCTCTATATTTCAAGATTAGCAGGACTACTAATACATATGGGTGTATATATGTGTGTTTATGTATCAATAGGAACACATATAGTTATGTTATTAGGCAAAACAGACAAAAGTTCATAAATGAATAAAAGAAAAATCAGGCAAAAATTCATTTAATTGAATTTCTCTGGGCTTGTATTTCAGCAAAGAATTATAGCTCCAATAACATCATGAGTCACCAGATCTCTTCTGTGTCCTTTGCCCATATCACACATATCACGTGGAAAGCCTATCCTTGAACACCAACATAATGGGTATGTAGGTGGTATGGTGGGATGGACTGGCCAGTGCTTTGAAGCCACATCGA
>PISX010019447.1:0-38095 GCA_004024625.1 Mellivora capensis | reverse complement strand
TGCTTTTGTTTCTTTATTGATTTTCTGCATGGATGATCTGTCTATTACTGAGAGAGGCATGTTAAGATCTCCTACTATCAATGTATTCATATCAATATGACTCCTTATCTTGATTAATAGTTTTCTTATGTAATTGGCTGCTCCCATATTGGGGGCATAGATATTTACAATTGTTAGATCATCTTGGTGGATAGTCCCTGTAAGAATGATGTAGTGTAAAAAAAGAAAAAAGAATGATGTAGTGTGGGACGCCTGGGTGGCTCAGTTGGTTGGACGACTGCCTTTGGCTCAGGTCATGATCCTGGAGTTCCTGGATCGAGTCCCACATTGGGCTCCCAGCTCCATGGGGAGTCTGCTTCTCCTTCTGACCTTCTCCTCACTCATGCTGTCTCTCACTGTCTCTCTCTCAAATAAATAAATACACAAAAATCTTAAAAAAAAAAAAAGAATTATGTAGTGTCCATCTGTATCTCTGACTACAGTCTTTAGTTTAAAATATAATTTATCTGATATGAGAATCGCTTCCCCGGCCTTCTTTTGAGGCCCATTGGCATGAAAGATGTTTCTCCATCTCTTTACTTTCAATCTGGGTGTATCCTTAGGTTCGAAATGGGTCTCCTGTAGACAACATATGGATGGGTCTTGTCATTTTATCCAATCTACCCTGTGTCATTTTATGGGCACATTTAGGCCATTCACATTGAGAGTGATTATTGATAGATACGTTTTTATTGACATCGTGTTACCTTTGGAGTCTTTCTTTCTGTAGATTGTCTCTATATTTCTGTACAATGATATTCTTGGGGTTTTTCCTCTTTTATAGAACCCCCATTAATATTTCCTGCAATGTCGGCTTGGTGTTTGCAAACTCTTTTAAGCACTCCGGTCTTGGAAACTCTTTATCTCTCCATCCATTTTGAATGTCAGTCTTGCTGGATAAAGTATTCTTGGCTGCATGTTCTTCTCATTTAGTGCCCTGAATATATCTTGCCAGCCCTTTCTGGCTTGCCAGGTTGCTGTGGACAGGTCTGACGTTATTCTGATGGGCTTTCCTCTGTACGTAAGGAGTTTCTTTGTCCTAGCTGCCTTCAGGAGGGTTTCTCTAGAATTATAATTCCTCATTCTTACTATCAGGTGTCTTGAGGTGTTTCAAGAATCTAAAATCTTGGTGGGGGGACCGTTCTGCCTCCAGTACATGAACGCTGTTTCCATTTGCAATATTTGGAAAATTTTCATGAAGAACGTGTTCAACAATATCTTCTAGACTTCTTTCTTTCTCCTCCCCTTCAGGTATTCCAATAATTCTGACATTGGAATGTTTCATGGCATCATTTATTTCCCTGATTCTGTTTGCATGGCTTCTAAGCTGTTTGTTCCAGACTTCCTCCTGATCCTTTCTCTCTATCTGTTTGCCCTCCAGATCACTAATTCTATCTTCTGTCTCAGTTACCCTAGCTTTTAAAGAATTTAGATTAGATTGGAACTCATTGAGAGCCTTGTGAACATCATCCCTGGTGGCTTTCAGTTCTGCCCTAATATTGTGAACATCATCCCTGGTGGCTTTCAGTTCTACCCTAATCAATTCCGTTTGGTCGTCCATGGCTTTCTCCAACCTAGCTATTGCCTGGATAATTGTTAGCCTGAATTCTCTTTCCGACATAATGTCTATGTCGGTAGCCATTAACTCTGTTGCAGAGGGCCCATCCTCTGAATTTTTCTTCTGCTAGGCATTCCTCCTCCTAGTCATTTTGTTGAGAGATGGCTGAATGGTTGTAGCTGGATGTATCAACCTTGGTGCAGTGAAGGTGCACCCTAGAATGCTTCTGAGCAATCAAAAGTCCCCACCCAAATAAAATAAAAAAAGAAAGAGAGAAAGCAGAAAAAAAGAGAAAGAGAGAGAGAGACAGGAAAAAGAAAGAAGGATAAAAGAGAAGGCTCAGCCCAAATGGGCCCCAAGGTAAGGTTTGTGAAGTATACAAACAAATACAGACAAACAAAAAAGACTGATAAATGTATATGACAAGAGAAGAAAAAAAATATGTACATATATATGTAGAAGCAAAACAAAGAAACAAACAGACAAACAAAAAAAAATAACCTCGTCAAAAAGAACCCTAAGTATAAGATTTATATACTACCAGGACAAACACAAATATATAGCAATACTGGTAGGAGAAAAAGATGGGAGAGTGGTTGTAAATTCTCAGTGTGGGCGAGGAAGTTATTTTGATTCTTCCTGGATGTATATTGATATCTTTTTTAAAGGATGCAACTTTCCTAAGATAACAGGGGATTAAAAATTGGTTTACCTATAGGGGTAGCATTGATTGGGGAAAGGGGATTACCTTGAAGTTTAACTCTATATGAATTTTAGCAAATAAAAGTAACGAAAAGAATGATCTAAACTAAACTAAAGTGAAATTTAAAAAAATTTAAAAATAGAAAAGCAAAAGAAAAACATGGGTATATGTATCAAAAAGTTCAGGTTAAAAGGTTATTATGGATTTTGATGTACTGGACATCTCACTGTGATGGTAAATAGGCTAAAAAAAAATCTGCCCACTGGCGTCCTCTGCCCCCATAGAGATCCTGATGTGTAGAATTCTGATCTCAGGCTGATTTCATGGGTGATCGGAGTTCCTTGGTAGGTTATCAGCTCACTTTAGGGGACAGGTTGAACCAGCGCCTCCTCCTAGTTCCCTGCCATCTTGCCCCCCCCCCTTGAGGCCTTATTTATATGTAAAATCTCCTTTGAAAGACACACTCCCTCTTCCTCTCCTCATACTCACACCCAAACAAAACTCCAAAATGTAATATGCTGTTTCCTGTTTAAGGTCATATAAAAGTTGAATCTGTCTGTAAGAACAAGGGACAAGATGGTTGAAAAAGCACGGATGAAAACTATTTGAACATTTACACCATCCATGGAAAAAGAAAAGCAGCATTTTTGAGCAACCATTAAAATGTGGGTGTTTTCATAGTATTTTCTAATTGAATTTTCATTCCTTCTCCTTATAGGCGAGGAAGGTAAGGCTCAGAGAAGTAAAATGTTCCCAAAGTTACGTAGTAAGTGACAGTAGGGATTTGAGCCTGTTCTTTTCCCCCCAGGTAGATGCAACCTATTATAACATTATTATTTATTTTTAGAAAACTTGCTCATCTAGGTGGGAAGAGGTTAGTAAAGATAGCTAAGGAAAGCGTTTAACCAGCAACGTCTGGTAGGTCCTTCCAAAAATCCTAATGCTGTCAATAGGACTGGTTTCATGGGCAAAGCACCCATGTCATCACACAAGGCCCTGAATTTAGAAGATTTGAGTGCTTGGTTTAATGTTCTGCTGTTGCTGTATTGAAATTTCAATAATTTATTAAGAAAATCCTCCATATTTTCATTTTACACTGGATCCTACATATTAGGTAGCTGGTCCTTCCTCTAAAGGCCAACAAAGTGAGAACAAATTTTACAGATATGAGAACTTTCCTTGAGGAACCACAGTGGTTGGGTCTCAGTGTAAGGGGCATATGGCTTAGAATAGAATAATGGCAGATACCATGACAGGAGATATGCCAGGGGAGAGCTTTCTGGATGTGAAACTTTCTTTCGCCTCCTGTTTAGTCAGTGCTTGTGAATGTACCTTTTTCAGGACAGAAGATAGTAGCTGCAGTCCAGTAGCATCCAGAGGGAAGAAACAACATCAGGCTGGCACAAGAATCTACCAGATAGATAGCTAATGTATGAGAGGTAATCAAACTGACCTGTTTCTTAGTGAGCCCTCTCCAACTCTCACTAAGTGAATAGGATAGAACATACCCCAGGGAAATGGGTCTTGGAACAAAATGGGATTGAAAGTCCAATCAGTGGGAGATCCTCCAAGGGTTCCCCTCCTGTATATGTATCTGGGGTAGAAGGTAAAACCACAAATGGCTGATCCCTAATTATAACAATAGAAGCTCTGCACTCAGGGGCACACAGCCTCCCACCAGAAGAGGACAAGCTGGAGTACCAGCTGTCATACTTCCCATGCCTTACCAGTCAAAATTTCTGATATCCCAAGGGAATACTAGCTCAGGGGAAAATAACACCTGATGAACATAAGCAACACACTGAAATACATGAATCAGAGGAAGTAGAATTAAGGCACTGGATAGATCAAACAGCTAATGTGTGAATAAAGTACACCTTAAGATACAAGGATGAACATTAGATAAATGAAGCAGGTAAAAACCATTATGAAGCAGAATCAGTGTGAGGTACTGGGCATGAAAAATGGGGAACCACTGAAGTGAAGAAACTTGGCAAGAGAGATGAATAACAGAAAAAGTGTGAGAAGAGAGTCAGTGAGCTAGAAGGTCAAGCATTTCAGAAGGAATAAAGGAATAGGAGCCAGTTAAAATTATGAAGGATAGAAGTAGAACATTAATATCTATACAACAGAACTTGCCAAAGTCCTATTAGAACTGAGGTTAGATGTCAACATATAATTTCTCCAGACTATGAGATTTTCCTCAGGGCTATGAGAAGCCATGCTTAGTCCACAGCTACAGGGAATATAACCTCAAATATAACTAAATTATGTAAGTAAACCATTTTTGTTTGTTTTAGAGAAGGCAACAATCCTGTACAATTCACGTCATCTCTTATGCTTAGCATGTAGGGATTTTGATAGAATTTTCACTGGTAAAACAAGTTTGACACCCACAGAATAAATTAACCTTAATGAAAAGAATTAATCTCCTAAACAGATAAACCAAATGCTAAAAAAATTTTTAAAGAACTTTAAAAAATCACCAGTCATAGCAATCTTCTGTAATTGCATCTTTTATCAATCTGGCAAATATTCATACCAAACACATAAAATGCCTCTGTATACTGCAGTGCTCAGAGAGAGGCCATAAACAAATAAGCAAAAACATCATGATTCCTATGAGATTTCCGTCCAGATACATGCAGTCTACTGCTTCCCCTGCCTACCTGTACACCAGTCCCTGCCATATCCCATCCTCCCAAATATGTAAATATTTATTTGTCTTCCTTTTTTTCAACCTTCATCTAGTCATGCTGGTCCATTGTTTTCCAGAGCTTCAAGACTTGGCTGTACCTGCAACTATCAACCACTCAAGATACTAGTAATAGAAAGTTCTCTTTAGTCTTGATACTGATTAGTTTTCACTGTTCCTATTCAATCTAATACAAATGGACTTTTGATTCCTTAGAGATCAAAATGGAGCACTTGTAAAGAACTTTGGTAAGTATTTATAGACCCCACATATACAAATAAGTCAATTGCCAAATAAGAAGACACAGTGGGAGAGGAGCATCTTCACACAGCCCTTCTGCTCATCTTGCTTTCAGTACTTCATGATTCCATTCTGCACATTCCACGTACCTACAAGTGGTTGACTGGCTGGTAGCCATAACTTTTTTGCAAAATGAAGAAATGTGAAGCAAGTTAAGGAAATAGGGAAATGTAAATGGGAACAGCAAGAAAACTATACTTGGAAGTCATAAAGTTAGTAGCACAATGAGGCCTCAGTGTAGGAAAAAATTTTTTTTAGAAAGCTAGTAGAATATAGATTTACGAGCTTTGGCTCTGGAGTTAGATAAGACCTGAATCAAATTCCAACTCTGCCACTGACAAGATGTATTACATTGGTCAACTATTTTGCATCTCCAAGCCTCTGTGTTTTGTTTGGTTTGATCTATAAAATAATTCATGCCCCTTAGGGGTTTTGTACTAATTTAGATAATGCATCTCTTATATTTAATATGGTGTTTAACAGATAGTAACTACTCAAAAGAAGATAGTAATTTATATTGTAGAGGCTGTTTTGTTCCTTATTACTCTAGAAGCCCAATCAGTAGGTAGTGGTATTAGCTAATACTATCAGAATCTTTTCTTTGTAAATAGTGAATTATTCAGAGAGGGTTTTAGTACTTCTCTACATTACCTACAGAAACATATTTTTTTAAAAGACCATGCATTTTAAAATTATTTTTAATGTGTCTCTTACCTTTGCTTGTATTATCAATTCCTCATGTTTACAGATTAGCTCCTCATTGTCTGAAAGTGATGAACCTAGACTTTGTTCCTGTAAATCTCTTAAGGTTTTCTGAAACCAACAAGTAACCTAGGTAAGAAGCAACAAAGAGAGATCAGATTTCAAGTGATTAGAATAAGTAAGTTAAAATTCAAAAATATTTCCTTAACCTTTTCAAAACTTAAGCTATTTCAGCTTCTTCTACATAAGCTCATCTCACATATTAAATTAATATGACAAGTTTGTTTTTTCTTCATTTCAATCTACATAAGAGAGAAAAATAAAGTAATCACCCAAAGCATGAAAATGATTTATCAGTTCAGTAGATTACATGGAATGAAGGAAATAATTCAAAATCTCCTAACAATGAAGAACAAGAATAGATTCCCACAGTCTATAAATCATGCATTCTTTTAGAATATAAATCTTCCCTGGATAAGAATATGAATCTGAGTACAGTTACATAAACATACATGGAGATATTAGACAGCATGTGTAGAATTATATTTCCACTATAAAAAGACAATACAATAATATTTCAGCAATGCAATTGCTATAATTGTTGAAAACCTGTATTCAGAAAATAAATGGAGAAGTTATTAAAATTCTACTGATATAAATAGCTAAGGGCATGACTCACATTCATTTGACTTGATTTACAATACATGATTTACTCAGTGTTGAAACAACAAATAACAAAGGCCTTGAAAGATGCTGTGCATTTTTAAATGGTAACATAAGTGGACATGAAGCCCCTGGACACAGATTCTTTATCTCAGTTAAATCAAAGAGAGTTTTACTGCAAATCCTACACAGTGTTATCTCCATGATCATATCACAGGTACTGATCCTTAAGAGCCCACAACATACTAGACAGTTTGCTACTACTTGCTTTTTGGGCATCATCTCTATTTCTCTCAACAACTCTCTAACAAGTATGATATCATCATTGTAGAGATAGGAGAGGTGAAGCAGCTTATCCAGGGCCATATTGTAAGTGGCAGAGCCAGGTCTGTCTCCAAACCTACATTATTCCAAAATACAACTCTTTTCACTGCGCCGTGCTGCCATCTTAGGTAACCCAAACTCTTACAGCCCTGGCCTTCAGGAGGACCTACTTCAAGACTAAAGAATAAATCCTGGCATCCCATTCAAAATGGTATGTGGTGCCCAAACAAATGTACTGTTTTTTTCCAGCCCAGGTTGTCTTGCCTACAACCATCTCAGGATTTCTCTGAACTCTTATAACATAGAGAAATGTGCAAAGCAGGTGGTCAAAGAGAAAGCTAGTTAGTCCTGAAGCTCCACATAGTAAATGTACACTTCCCTTCTCACCACACACACACTACACAGAAGTCAAGTTAGGAGTTACTTAGAATAGAACATTCCATTATCATTACAGGGCTGATATATCACCAAGCTGATTATGAGATCAAATGGTCTATACCAACACTTAGCATTTTTCAGCATGGAATAAGCAGTACAATTTGGGGTAAGAGGGTTCCTCCAACTTTCTGCTAACTGGAAATCTTTGCTAACCAGCATTTTCACCTACTGTCAGTGCAATTAAAAAATAGTGGTAACTCTGTAGCAGTTTTCATATGAAGTACACCTCATTTTTTTTAGAATACTTGGAAACCCATATACAATATAAACATTTGCCAATCTCTGTCTAAAGTATTATATAGGTATAAACAATTATTTGAAGATAATCTGTCTTTCTGTTATCCCAATCAGAACTAGGTGTTATGTACAATATGCATATTAGAACACAAAGAGAGCATTTTATCAAGATCTATAAAGTTTATTCACTAATTTATTTAATTTTTATAAAAATAGTTTCTCACAAAAGATGCAGTGAACTCATATAAAACCACAACCAGAAGAATGATTTAAAGGTTTCATCAAAGAAACATGGATCATGAATATAACTAAGTTTAAGACAGCATTTACTAAGTACTGGGAGTGAGTTTTATTTATTCTTAGCTAACATGGGAGGAACTCACAAATCTCAAGAATGCTTTAATAGGGAAAGTTAATATAGAATCTGAGTGAATAAAAAAATGGGTACAAACAGGTGTTTTCTAATCTCTAAAAACAGGTGAGAACCCTGAACCCTCAGATAATCCTATTCATTTTTGTGAGTCAAAGACTTGTCATCTGGCGCATGCCAGCAGTGATGAAAGTTGGAGAGGAGTGAGTTGTTTTGATTTTTAAAAGGTATCTACTGACCTCATCCCCTAGATTTGGCAAATACTATTTCAACCCCCAAAGGATACTATTCCTGTACAGCAATACTATTCCTTATAAGAGAATGTAGTTAAAGATCTATGTTGGTATTCTGTGTATTCTGATCCCATACCTTCCTGATAAAGCATGCTGACTCTTTAGAGCTACACATTTTTACTACCAAATACACCCTGGGAGAAAACATAAAAACAAGTTGGCATAAAACTCAGAAGTAAGTAGTTTATCATCAGGGTGTTATCTCTCATCATGAGGCATCACATACATGAGTAGCCTTTTAGATAAGATTTACTGTGTAGTGCTATGGCACACACACAGGATAGGCTCTCAGAGTCCTTCTGATGTAAAAGCATGACACCCTAAGTTACTGAGAGTGTGTCAGCCATAATATCCTGGCACCCAATAATTAGTCATTGCATTCCACAAGTAGCTACTGAAGACAGCTGCATAGATATTCCAAGAGCACTTTTTATAAGTATTTAAATTATATCTGCTGCTGTTCAAAAGCCTGAGTGATAAGAACAGTAAATGATGCATCAGGACATTCTGTAGAACATGATCCTTGCAAAAGGACAGAAACATAAGCCAAGGGTTCAGGGGATGCAGAAAAGAAGGAAGAAAAAAACCATTCAGAGTATGCCCTGGAAATTGATTCTGGGCAGTGATAGATTAAGGAGAAAATTAGAACATTTCTCCTCTCTCTTCTCAGTTCTTACCTTTCAGCTCCAACTAAGCAATGTGTTCATGATCATTCCACCAGTTTGACATGACATTCTAGGTACTCAGTGCCCAGTGGAGATAGAACAAAGAGAAGGGATGGATATTTTTTTTTTTTTTTTGGTAGGGAGAAGGTGAACACCTATCAGAGAATGAAGGGAGATAGAAAGAGAAAGGAAGTCAGTAAAGTTTCAAAGCAGAAGCAATCAGGAATGTTTAATGAAAACCAAGAGCTGCCTTGGAAACGAAAGAGGAGTGCCAGGAAAACCCACTCAAATGCTGTATGTAGACCTGCATGGTCCTATATGGTAGCCACTAATCACACATGGCTATTGAGTACTTGGATTGTACCAAGTTCAAAGTGAGATGTGCTCTAAGTATAAAATACACAGCAAATTTCACAGACTTTGTATAAAAAAAAATATAAAACTTGTTAAAAATCTTAGTACTGATTAAATATTGAAGCACTATTTTAAAGATTTTATTTATTGATTTGACAGACAGAGATCACAAGTGGGCAGAGAGGCAGGCAGAGAGAGAGGAGGAAGCAGGCTCCCTGCTGAGCAGAGAGCCCGATTCGGGGCTTGATCCCAGGACCCTGAGATCATGATCTGAGCCGAAGGTAGAGGCTTATCCCCCTGAGCCACCCAGGTGCCCCTGAAGTACTATTTTAGATATATTAGGTTAAATAAAATGTATTATTGCTTTTTACTTTTTATATGACTTTTCACTTTTTTAATGTGGTTACTAGAAAATTTCAAATCATATATGTGACTTGAGTTATATCTTTATTGAACAGTTCTGTCATTCAAGGATATTTAGACTATCCATATTGGTTAAGTGAAGATCTAAGGACCGAGTTTTAATTAAGGGCAATTTAAAATAGCAAAAGAATGGTTCTGAATTGGTAAGCATTTATGGACCACTGAGGGGAGGATAAGGAAGTAGAACTAATGACACTTCCAATGAAACATAATAGCTGAGTAAAGGATAGATCCGATGACAGCTTTAAAGGCAGAGGCAACAACAGGGCCTCTCCACACTTTTTTCTTTATTTATTAGACGAGACTTAAGCATTTTTTGCAGGCACAGTGACTGAAGATACATGAAGGAGAGTGGATCCAGGAACATACCAGGAAGAGAGGAAAGGTTGGAAGAGGGCTAGTTTGTGTTTATTGGACAACCCATCCCCACTTCCACACCCTGCTATGAGATAAAAATGAAGGAAGTAAGAGAAATGAACCCCTCCCCTTTGGCAGAAAGGGCTCAGGGACTACCTTAGGCAGGTTACAAGTTACCTCATTCAATCTTTACATCCCTCTTCTGTGGAGAGATTTTCTTTTTCAGCAGATTAGGAAACACACCCAGCAGGAGTGTTATGAGTTTAGCAACTTGCTTAAGGTCACACAATCAATAAGAGGAAAATCCCACAGACAGAAATGTCATGGTCAGAATTCCACACTTTCTTGTTTAATGTTTTTCTTCTCATCACCTCCATCTGCAGAACCAGAGGATTCCAGGGGAGAGAAATGGTTCTTATCAGGCTATTTTATGAACATTCTTTTTTTTAAATTTTATTTATTTGATAGAGATCACAAGTAGGCAGAGAGGCAGCAGAGTGAAAGGGGGAAGCAGGCTTCCTGCTGAGCAGGGAGCCCGATGTGGGGCTCAATACCAGGACCCTGAGATCATGACCCGAGTCAAAGGCAGGGGCTTTAACCCACTGAGCCAACCAGGCGCCCCTTTACGAACATTCTTAAGATAAAAACCAAAACGCAACCCCATAGTTAGAAAGTCTAACACAGAAAAAGGTTCTGCGGACTACCACTGGGACTCAGTGGAAATATTGCCTTCAAGAGCACAGATGTGGGTCAGGCCCATTAGTAGAACTGCCTGAGAAGAAAAGGCCAGCTATGGGCAGAGGCAACAGCAAGTGCAAACTGAGAATCCAAAGAATGGACTAATACGTGGGAGCACCTGCGATAGAAAAATGCACTCTGACAGTCAAGAAGAAAAAATTCATGTGGCAAGAAGTGAACTTCTGTGGCAGCCCAAAGCAATACATCAGACTGCCAAAAAACAACCCATCTCTTTTTGTGCAATTTGTTCTACAATCCAAGATCAGATCATGTTTTTTGAACTTTGTTTAAAAGTATGCTGGAGGAGGTAAGCCAGCAATAAGCAATTCAAACCACCTTAACAGAAATGCTTAAGGGAAGATGAAAATCTCTTCAAATTACTTTCATTTTCTTTTCCACATGCGAACAATTCTTGACAAATAACCAGTTACTACTAAAGACAAAACTGATAAAGGAGAGTAAAAGGCGTCAGTTATTTATCTTCTTTAACCCAAGATTTTTTGATAATCTCTCTTCCACGTATCAAAAATGCACATGTATACCAAAGTGTTTTCAATCATAGTGGATGGCCACAGGTGACACTTCTAATGTCTACTTTGTTTTTGAAGGCATTTAGCATTATAACAACTATTTTATCTCCCATAATGTTTTTTTCTTTTTTACATTCTTTTTTGTATTAGACCATATGGTCAAATGTGCTCTGTATTTAATTAGGCAATAACAAAACTTCAAATATCCATTTTCTCCATTGAGCAATCATTTATATTAGGGAAAGAGGCACTAAAGCTGTGTCATTAATGTTTATAAGTGAGGACTTGGGAACAGGGAGGAAAGAAGAATTACTGTCAAAAACGTGGTTGGGTTTCTTTTTAGATAGATTGTGGGACTAGTTATTGGCTAACTAGTTATTAGCCAATTACTAGTTATTTGGACTTCATTTCATTGATTCTAGGAGGATAATGTTCACAATATTTCTTTTGTGGAATTTGGAAAGTCTCTAAGAATTATGGAAGTCAACTGGAAGGTACTAGTATCTCCTCAACAAATTATGGAATCCCAGTGTTCTCTGTTGATGGGTAGTAGGAAAGCTAAGATATGTTGTTTGTCATGAAGCATTTTTTTTCCTTATAAACAGCCTCACAGATAATCTATTTCCATGTCTAAAATCACAATATTTGTTTAAAGATTTTATTTATTTATTTGACAGAGAGAGATCACAGTAGACAGAGAGGCAGGCAGAGAGAGAGAAGCAGGCTCCCTGCTGATCAGAGAGCCCGATGCGGGACTTGATCCCAGGACCCTGAGATCACGACCTGAGCCGAAGGCAGCAGCTTAACCCACTGAGCCACCCAGGCACCCTAAAATCACAATTTTATGTATTTAATTATTCTGATTTGCATTGGCATATCATTTTTCTTCTCACATCTATATAGCAAGAAAAATGTCACTAAGGACCTCCTCCCTTCCCAAGACTGGCCTCAACTCTTGTTTATGTTTATGTAGGCACTTCACTTTCAGCTACTTAATGGAAGAAAGCTGTTTAGTCCAGTAGCTAAAATCACTATGGTGGATGTGTCTGGGCCCAAATTTTATTTCTAGCATTACCTATGACTCATTGGGGCAAATCTTCTCAGCAGTAGAAGAAAGCCTTTATTTCAAGAAAGGAAACAGACTAGCCCAGTGTCCCGGCAATGTGCATTTCTGCCAAAAATATCTAAGGAACGGTTTGCCCAATACAACCTACGGTTCCACTGTAAGTGATCTGGAGCTAATTATATTCATTGTGTGTGTGTCCCACTTTCTGGCCAGTTTGGGGTCGTAGTAGTTTTGAGGAGGAAAGAAAAGCCAACAATCTCCAGCACCAGGGGCAGAGAGGAAACAGAGTTTGGGGTGGTGGGAAGAGATCCACAGACAGTCTGGAGCTTAGTAGATAGCTCAGGTAGCAGCAGCTACCACTGCCACAGGATAGGAGGGTTTGAGGATCGGGGATCAATGCAGAACCTTCCCAGGGAGCACCCATATCAAACAGCTTTGTCATTAGTCCTACTACTGCAGACAGTGTTCTTTGGTCACAGTGTGTGTCCCCAATCCTCTCACAGCTGATTAGGGAGATTAAATCATTGTGCCTAATTAAAAGTTGGTAGGTCAATTGAAGAGTATGTAGAATTGACAGACTAAGTTCATGATTATATAATCAACCATAAGAAGTATAAATGAGCTAAAAAAAATAGCTAAAGGGTGGAGAAAGTTAAAGAGAAAAAATTAATTTTAAACTTTATCTTACAAATAAAGTCGACTTTCTGAAACTTGGCTGACTACTAAGCCATGAAATGGCATTTATTTCCCCTCTACATTATAATGTTTTAGAAAGCTAAGATTGTTTTGTAATTTAGAGAGTTGATGTGAGATCTGACCAATGTGCAGGATTTTATGCATCAGTGGTTATCCAGTAAAGCTCAGAAAGTACCCACCAATGTATAGAGAGAGATGGTGACCAGATGAACATTTATTGAGCACTTACCATATGAAAGCTGTGATCTAAGCATTTTTACCTACATAACATTATTTATTTTTATAGAAAATCTATAAACTCTATAGATATTATTTTCATTTTACAGAAAAGAAAACTGAAGCATAGAGGTAACTAATAAATGTAAAAGCTAAAATTTATATCTACACTATCTGCATCAGAGTCCCTCTGTCAGGATTTTTGACATGCAATGTCATTGCACTGCACTAAGACATCAGTGTCTTAGCATGAGTGCATGCTAACCACTTTGGAATAATGGTTAGTAGACATTCTAATTAGAGGAGGTTCTATTGTTTTCAAAATCATATGCTTCTCCTGTACTTTCAGATACTTTGCATCTACTGCTGGTATGACAAATTCTAGAGATAGCCCATGTGTTAAAACTCTGCAATAAATTTTAATCTACGAGTGCCTGGAAAGTTATGTATGTCTGTTACTGGGCTGAGCTATTGGATACCAGTATCTTCAAGATAAGTCAACCTTTATTGTGGTTTTATGCCAGTCAATGTTAGAAACCTGCATTCAGAGAGATTGTTTTTAAAGACATATTTATTCATTTTTGAGAGAAAAAATGAGCAGGAGGGAGCCAAGGAGGGAGAGGGAAACTTAAGCTGACTCCACACAGAGTGTGGAACCAGACACAGGGCTCAATCTCATGACCCTGATATCATGACCTGAGCTGAAACCAAGAGTTGGAAGCCTACCGACTGCACCACCCAGGTTCCCCAGAGAGATTTAAAACAAAACAAAACACTTACCACTATACTTGGCAATTTCATTTTATTTCATATTAATTTAAACAGGTCAACCATTCAAGCTCTAATTTGTATTTAGAAGATAGCATCATATAAAGGAGAATATACTTGCACATATGTGTGTATGTACATGTGTGCATGCACACACACACAGAGTTTTATAGCTGCCCGCCAAGTAGGTGGGTGTCCTGAGGACACAAGACTGGTGTCCTGAGGCTGTGCTTATATGTGCCATTTGGATGTCATTTTAATTGCCTATTGACAAGGAATATGATTATGTATGGTTATACCATTATGATAAACATGGTACTCAAATTATAAAACCTTCCAAATGTGAATTCAATAGAATTGAACCCTTTGTCCCCCCTGCAGAGATGTGTATCTTAAAAGTATGTACGATCTGGGTAGTAAAAAGAAATTATCTGCCTTTACGTCTTACTTAATTCTCTTAGATGTCCTTGACACTGTCTTGTACAAAGAGACCATGAATAACTTAGTTTTAATTTATTTGTTTGTCTCATTTATGCCTGATTGGAGAAATTGAGAAAAATTACATTCATAAATCTTCTTTCCAAGATAATTAATTATGCACGAAATATTCCAAGCTGCTTCTGATTTTCATTAATGAAGCAGATAATCTGAAAAACAAAATGCTGCTGGAGTTGGAAAGAAAGGTCAGCCAGCCGCTCATCTTTACGTGTAAAGCAAGTGCACATTTTTACATCTGAAAAACAATGATAAAGAGAGAACATGCTATGATTATGTTTAAGAGAAGAAAGTATGGGGGCGCCTGGGTGGTTCAGTGGTTAAAGCCTCTGCCTTCGGCTCAGGTCATGATCCCAGGGTCCTGGGATCGAGCCCCACATCGGCCACATCGGGCTCTCTGCTCTGTGGAGAGCCTGCTTCCTCCTCTCTCTCCCTGCCTGCTTCTCTTGCCTACTTGTAATCTCTGTCAAATAAGTAAATAAATAAATAAAAGAGAAGAAAGTATGTGGTTTTCATTTGGTTTTTCCCTGTGATTGAAATAAATACTATGTCACCATCACTCTGGTCAGTTAATTTCTTTTCCAAAGGAAAATTAGCTGAACTATATAGTTAAAAGTATTAGGCCATAAGCCCTTAGAAACAGAGAAGCACTAAATGCATCTTTTAAATGGCCCTTATGAGAGAAGATGTGTCAGATATTCAGACATCCACATTATTATTCATCAGTAATCTTTGCTCTAATTCTCTACTTAATTTTCCCTTTTCTTAAGTGGTTATAATGATTGACAATGCTGGTATTTTATCACTGTAAGATTTGACAGTTCTTATGTTCCTCTAAAATAAGTACAGAACTGACAAAAAAGTCTTTGCCTTCCAATGGAACATGTGCCTCTGTATCAACTCATGGTTCCACAATGTTCTAGGCTTATACGCAGACCATTCAGGAACATGACAGTCATAGAGCCCAGATTACTATCTAACAGAGTCACATCTTGTTAGCACATCTGACTTGGTGTTGTTGTTGCTGCTACCGTTCACCACTGTATCAACAAAACTTTATTTTTTAAAAGATTTTATTTTATTTACTTATTTGAGGAAGAGAGAGAGACAGAGATAGTGAAAGAGAGCACAAGGAGGGAGGAGAGAGAAAAGCAGGTTCTCTGCTGAGCAAGGAACCCAATGTGGGGACTCGATCCCAGGACTGTGGGATCACAACCTGAGCTGAAGGCAGACACTTAACCAATTGAGCCACCCAAGCACCTCTCAACAAAACTTTAAAATAGAATATTCCAAAAAACTTAAAAGCTTAGGTAAGATAATTGTTTGTATTTATTTACCTGAATTTTAAAATACTTCCTTGTTTGGGGTGCCTGGGTGGCTCAGTTGGTTAAGCCTCTGCCTTCAGCTCAGGTCATGATCTCAGAGTCCTGGGATAGAGCCCCGCATTGGGCTCTCTGCTCAGCAGGGAGCCTGCTTCCCCCTCCCTCTTTGCCTGCCTCTCTGCCTACTTGTGATCTCTCTCTCTGTCAAATAAATAAATAAAATCTTTTTTAAAAAATCAGGTAATAAGATAGCATGTATAGGTTAATTCCATTATTTTTATGTGTTTGGTTAGGTGTTTTTTTAATAAATGTGTTGGCGGGGAGGCCTGGGTGGCTCAGTGGGTTAAGCCTCTCCCTTCAGCTTAGGTCATGATCTCAGGTTCCTGAGATCGAGCCTCACATTGGGTTCTCTGCTCAGTGGGGAGGTGCTTTCCCCTCTCTCTCTGCCTGCCTCTCTGACTACTTGTGATTTCTCTGTCCCTGTCAAATAAATAAATAAATAATCCAAAAAAAAAAAAAAAACAACAGGTGTGTGTGTGCCTGTGACTGTGCTCATGCTTATATAAAGGTCTAGAAGGTGGCAGTATACCAAATGCTAATAGCAATTTTCTATATGGATAGTGATCTCACCTACATTTCTAACAAATGAGCATTATTAAGTGACAAGCAGAAAAAAAATACAACTATCTTTTTGTTTTTTCTTAAACATAGAGAGGCAGGGGGTGGACAGGGGAGAGAGGGTGGAGGGAAAGGGAGAGAGAGAATCTTAAGCAGGCTCCACGTCCAGCACAGAGCCTGATGCAAGCATTCATCTCATAACCCTGAGATCACTGACCTGAGCTGAAATCAAGAGTTGAATGCTTAAACAACTAAGCCACCTAGGTGCCCCTCTTTTTGTTTTAAACTAGTAATTAAATGTCCATTGAACAAGTATGGCTCTTGAGATCATCAAAGTAAGCTTTATTTAATCATGCTATTGAACTCAAGACAAATAATGAGATTGCCTTTAATGCAGAAATAGTCTTTACTTGAGTATGGTGGTAGAGGTAAGTAGGAGTATGGGAGTATGTAATATGTTGGGTCTTCACTGTCCTTTTCAGACAGGATAACAAAAAATGCTAATACCAATATAGCAGTTCTATAGGGCAGGTTCTCTTCTAAGCACTTGGCATTATAATAACTTGCTTGATGATCCTAACAACACTTTGAAGTAAGTACTATTATATCTACATTTTACAGAAAACTGAGTCAGAGAGAGGTTAAGTAATTGCTCAGTTACTCAGCTAATAAGTGATAGAGCCAGGACTTTAACTTAGCCAATAGTCTGGACCCAGTACCTTTGCTCTTACGAGTGAGCACACAGAAGCAACAGTTACTTTATTAATTACTCCAGCTGTTGTCACTGGTGTTAACCAGAGAGAATATAACATGGAATATTTTAAGATTAAGAGCCTAAATTTTATATTTATGGAAATGACTTATTTGCCAATTTTATTTAAAATTTACATTTATTTGTACTATTATTTTTAAATTGATTTTCATTTGGGACTGTTAGGAATGGAGTCTAATTGAAAGCTTAGTTCTCTTAACCACAAATATACATTCTTAAAGCTTTGCTTTACCTAGAGCAGCCACTGAGAACCAAATGGTATTAAGAAATTTTGACATATATACCAACAGTAATGCCAACCCCAGGGAAAAGAATATAGACCAGATGAGAAAGAATTCATAGGTTATAAGGCTTAACCAAAGAGAGGGAAGACAAGGAAATTAATGTTTTGTAAGATCCTCTTAGAATGCTAGGCATTGTGCTACATGTTTTATACATGTTATTTCATTTAGTCATTAGAACAACACTGTGAATTGAGAATTACTATTCCCAATTTAAATGTGCGACTCAGAAATAGGAAAAGATGGTGGAAGATAATAGGGAACCCTATTTCAACTGGTCCCCTGGATTTAGCTGGATATCTATAAAACCATTCTTTTTTTTTTTTTAAGATTTTCTTTATTTATTTGATGGACAGAGATCACAAGTAGGCAGAGAGGCAGGCAGACAGAGAGGAAGGGAAGCAGGCTCCCTGCTGAGCAGAGAGCCCGATGCAGGGCTCTATCCCAGGACCCTGGGATCATGACCTGAACTGAAGGCAGAGGTTTTAACCCACTGAGCCACCCAGACACCCCCTACCAAACCATTCTTAACACCCATAAAATCAGCCTGAAATGTAAGAAGATATATTTCAATCTCTACAGAGTATCTCCAGGGGTCTCGAGGTATGAAGCAGGGACCTGTGATTCTATGTGCAGATATTGGAAGATAAACAGAAAGGAGAGAGAGCCACCATAAGCTGGTGCCGGGAAGATGAGATAATACCAGAGAACAAAGGCATCCTGCCCTGGGACCAGGCACAAACTTGTAGACTTGTAGTGACAAGGAAAGGACTTTAGTGTAAAGCCCACAGACAGGATTCAGGGGAGGCTCATGGTTTTAGAAGCACAAAGGGCAGAGATGTGCCCAGCCCTGGGTTTCCTATAAAACACTCCTCTGGGATTGTTGCTGTGGGGCACAAAACCGGGGAGGCTGCAGTTTTTAGGTTTTTAGAATTTTAGCTCAGACAGAAATGGAAACAGTGTGACTTGGAAAGCTCAGTGAAGAGCTTTCCTCTATTCCTCTACTGTGATCTCTCTATTCTGAGACAGGGGTTTGGACGCAATTACTTCTGCTCTGACTCTTGGAAGAGACTCAGAAAGCCACTAGGGAAAGCCACCAGAGAACAAAAGCCCCAAAAACCAGTTTTCACTGAGACCATCTCCCCCCACTGGGGGCAGGGCAACTCTGCCCAAGCAGAGTTGCCTGAGTAACAGTGTGGCAGGCCCTTCCTCCAGAAGACATTCTGGAAGAACAAGAGGATGACAACCCTAAGTTCCCTATAAAACAGGTGCATCTTACTTGGGTCATAGTTAATACTTTGGACCCCGTACATTCCCTCAACCACCCCTCAACAGAATGACTAAGAGGACGAAGCCCCAACAAGACAAGAATCATAGACTATGGCCTCTGTCATAGACCTAATGGATATGGATACAAGCAAGATGTCAGAAATAGACTTCAGAGTAACAATTGTAAAGTTGATATCTAGGCTTGAGAAAAATATGAGCAACAATATAGAATCTCTGAGGGCAGAAATGAGACCTAATTGGACCAAACTTTAAAAAGCTAAGAATGAAATGCAGTCTAAACTAGATACTCTGAAAGCCAGGGTAAAGAATGAATTAGTGGGCTAGAAAATAAGATGATAGAAGGAAGCCAAGGAAGCCTGGGATAAACTCCTGAAAGCTGAAAAGATCAGACTGAGAAAGATTAATGATGCCATGAAACTTTCCAATGTCAGAATTATTAGGATCTCTGAGGGGATGGAGAGTGAGAGAGAGAAAGAGAGGTCTAGAAGATATATTTGAGCAAATTGTAGCTGAGGACTTCCCTAATCTGGGGAAGGAAATAAGCACTTGTGCCCAAGAGGCAGAGACAACCCCTCCCAAGATCAATGAGAACAGATTGATAACATATAATAGTACAATTCGAAAATCTTAGATCCAAGGGAACAATCTTGAAAGCAGCTGGGTGGGGGGGAGAGATTACTTACATACAGAGAGAGGAACTTCAGAGTAATGTCAAACCTGTCCACAGAGACCAGACAAGTCAGAAAGGGCTGGCAAGACATATGCAGGGTACTAAATGAGAAGAACATGCAGCCAAGGATACTTTATCCAGCAAGGCTGTCATTCAGAATGGATGGAGAGACAAGGAGCTTCCAAGATCGGCAGAAACGGAAAGAATATGTGACCACCAAGCCGACCATGCAAGAAATATTAAGGGGGGTCCTGTAAAAGGAGAAGGACCCCAAGAGTAACATAGATCAGAAATTTACAGAGATAATCTACATAAACAAGGACTTCACAGGAAACATGTGGCAATAAAATCATATCTTTCAATAATCACTCTCAACATGAATGGCCTAAATGCTCCCATTAAATGGCATAGGGTTGTAGACTGGATAAAAAGACATCCATATGCTGTTTACAAGAGACTCATTTTAAACCTAAAGATACATCCAGATGGAAAGTGAGGGCATGGAGAACAATTTTTCATGCAGACTTCAAAAGAAAGCTGTGGTAGCAATTCTTGTATCAAACAAATTAGATTTTAAACTAAAGACTGTAGTAAGAGATACAGAAGGACACTATATCATTCTTAAAGGGTCTACTCAACAAAAAGATCTAACAATTGTAAGTATTTATGCCTCCAACATGGAAGCAGCCAACTACATAAGCCAACTGTTAACCAAAATAAAGGAACATTTTTTTAAAAGATTTTATTTATTTATCTGACAGACAGAGATCAGAAGTAGGCAGAGAGGCAGGCAGAGAGGGGGGGGGAAGCAGGCCTCCTGCTGAGCAGAGAGCCTGACGCGGGGCTTGATCCCAGGACCCTGGGATCATGACCTGAGCAGAAGGCAGAGGCTTAACTCACTGAGCCACCCAGGCACCCCAAGGAACATTTTTTTTAAAGATTTTATTTATTTATTTGAGAGAGAGTGTGGGGGGGAGAAGGGGGGAAGCCATCCCCCTGCTGAACAGAGAGTCTGATGTGGGGCTCAATCCCAGGACCCTGAGCTCATGACCTAAGCAGAAGGCAGATGCTTAACCAACTGAACCACCCAGGTGCCCCTAAAGAAATGTACTGTTAGTAACATTTTAATAACAGGAGACCTCAACACTCTCAGCAATAGACAGATCATCTAAGCAGAAGATCAACAAAGAAACAAGAGCTTTCAGTGACACACAGGATAAGATGGACCTCATAGATATATACAGAACATTCCACCCTAAAACAACAGAATACTCATTCTTCTTTAGTGCACATGGAACTTTCTCCAGAATAGACCACGTACTTCATCACAAATCAGGTCTCAACTGATACCAAAAGATTGAGATTATTCCCTGCATATTCTCAGACCACAACATTTTGAAACTGGAACTCAATCATAAGAAAAAATTTGGAAGGAATTCAAACACTTGGAAGCTATAAACCATCCTGCTTAAGAATGTTTGGATCAACCAGGAAATTAAATAAGAAATTAAACAATTCATGGAAACCAATGAGAATGATAACACATCAGTCCAAAACGTATGGGATACTGCAAAGGCGGTCCCAAGAGTGAAATACATAGCCATCCAAGCCTTACTCAAAAAATAGAAAAATCCTGAATACACAAGCTAACTTTATACCTTAAAGAACTAGTGAAAGAACAACAAATAAAGCCTAAGCCATGCAGGAGAAGAGAAATAATTAAGATTAGAGCAGAGATCCATGAATTAGAAACCAGAAATAGAGTAGAACAGATCAACAAAACTAGAACCTGGTTCTTTGAAAGAATTAATAAGATCAATAAACCACTGGCCAGACTTATCCAAAAGAAAAGAGAAAGGACCCAAATTAATAAAATTATGAATGAAAGGGGAGAGATCACGACTAACACCAAGGAAATAGAAAAAATTATTAGAAATTATTATCAACAACTATATGGCAATAAATTAAGCAACCTGGAAAAAAAATGTATGCCTTCCAGGAAACCTATAAACTACCAAGATTGTTTTGAAACAGGAAGAAATTGACAATCTGAGTAGACCAATAACTAGTAACAAAATTGAAGCAGTGATTAAAAATCTCTGAAAAAACAAGAGTCCAGGGCCTGATGGATTCCCAGGGGAATTCTACGAAACATTCAAAGAAATATACCTATTCTCCTGAAGCTGTTTAAAAAAATAGAAACAAAAGGGAAACTTCCAAACTCATTCTATGAGGCCAGCATTACCTTGATCACAAAACAAGGCAGAGACCTCATCAAAAAGGAGAATTACAGACACTTCTCCAAAGAAGACATACAGGAGGAGTCAAGATGGTGGAGGAGTAGCAGACTGAAATGACATCAGGTCACAGCAGTTCAGCTAGATAGTTATCAAACAATTCCGAACACCTACAAACCCAACCATAGATCAAAAAGAAGAAGAGCAGCAATTCTAGAAACAGAAAATCGATCATTTTCTGAAAGGTAGGATGAGTAGAGAAGTGAATCCGAAGCGACAGGAAGACAGACCGCAACGGAGAGGAGCAGGCTCAAAGCAAAGTGGTGGAGCAATGGAGCACAAAATTCGAACTTTTAAAAGTCTGCTCCACTTAGGGACATTGTTCCAGAGGCTAAGCTGGGGTGGAGTCCTCACGGGGACAGTATGGTCTCAGGTCCCATAGGATCACAGAAGGATCGTGAGTGTCTGAGTGTACCAGAGCTCACAGGTATCAGAGCGGGAAGCTGGCTACAGAGACGGAACTGAGGAGTGAGCTCTCAACTTGGGGTTACCTTAAACTGTGATCCGCAGAACTGTCAGACCACTGCTCTTTGAGCAGGGAACCCACAAGTGGCAGATCCAGGGAGACCCACCTTCATCTTCTGGAAGAACAGTGCAGCAGGAATCTGTTAGGTTTGGAGATTCCAAACAGAGCTCTGCATCAGAGAGAGAAATGCTCAGCAACAGGCCAGGTGAGCTCAGAGCACGGCCGGAAACCAGGGAGACAGGAGTGACTGAAAGCTTTTCTCTCTCCTGAGGAGTGGGGCACCAAGCTCTCAGCTCCTCCAGGCCAGAGACTGGGAGGCCACCATTTTCATTCCCATCCTCCAGAGCTCTATGGAAAGCGTTCAGGGAACAAAAGCTCCCAAGAGTGAACCTGAGCAGATTACTTAGCCCAGCCTCTGGCAAGGGTGGAGCAATTCCGCCACTAGGGCAAAGACATTTGAGAATCACTACAACATGCCCCTCCCCCAGAAGATCAGTACAAACATCCAGCCAAGACCAAGCTCACTGATCAAGGAGAACAGCAGAATTCCAGACGAGGGAAAAGCAAAGCATGGAATATATGACTTTCTTCCCATGATTCTTTAGTCTTGCAAAGTTAATTAATTTTTTTAGTTTTTTTTTTTCTTATTCTAATTTTTTTAACTTTTCCTATATCCTCTTTCAACATTTTTAACTAGTTTATCTTAACAATACCTTCCTAAAAAAAAAAAATCTTTTAAAATCACCATTATCATAGTCATATTTTATCCTTCATTGTATCTAATTTATTTTTTGTACACATATGGGGTTTTTTCCTCTAAAAAATTTTTGGGATAAAATTTCTTCTAATAGATCAAAATATGCCCTAAATCTAGCATAGGACTTTGTTCTAGTCTCCAGCCTGAGAAAAATTCTCTCCACGTTCTTTTTCCTTCTTTTCCCAACCAATTTATCTTATCAATTCTTTTCATAGAATTTTTTTGATTTTCATCTTTACAGTCATATTTCATCCCTTTATCGTATTTACCCTTATTTGTGTGTGTGTGTGTGTATATATATACATATATATGTATACATATATGTATACATATATATGTACATACATACATACATATGTATGTATGTATATACATATACATGTTTATATGTTTATGTTTACATACATACATATGTATGTATGTATGTATGTAAACATAAATTTTTCTTTCTTTAAAATTTTGGGAGGTAGTTTCTTCTAAGAGACCAAAATACACCCAAAATAAAATGTGTGGCTCTGTTCTATTCACCATGCTAATATATATATGTATATATTTTTTTAATTTTTTAAATTTTTTAAAAAACTTTTTACCCCCTTTCTTCTCGCCCCAAATTGGGGTCTCTTCTGATTTAATTAGCATACATTTTTCTGGGGTCTTTTCCACCCTTTTAGTATTTTATTCTCTCGTCTCTCCTTCTTATATTGTTATCTGGATAAAATGACAAGGTGGAAAAATGTAGCACAGAAAAAAAAAAAAAAAAAGAGAACAAGAGGCAGTACCAAAGATTAAGGACCTAATCAACATGGACATTGGTAATATGTCAGAGCTATAGTTCAGGATGACGGTTATCAAGGTGCTAGCTGGGCTCGAAAAAGGCATAGAAGATATTAGAGAAACACTGTCTGGAGAAATAAAAGCCCTTTCTGGAGAAATAAAAGAATTAAAATCTAACCAAGATGAAATCAAAAAAGCTATCAATGAGGTGCAATCAAAAATGGAATTCCTTACTGCTAGGATAAATGAGGCAGAAGGGAGAATTAGTGATATAGAAGACAAAATGATGGAGATTAAAGAAGCTGAGCAAAAGAGAGAAACAATTACTGGACCACAAGGGGAGAATTCGAGAGATAAGTGATACCATAAGATGAAACAATATTAGAATAATTGGGATTCCAGAAGAAGAAGGGGGGGGGGCAGAAGGAATATTGGAGCAACTTATTGTAGAAAATTTCCTTACTATATCAAAGGGAACAAGTATCAAAATCCAGGAAGCACAGAGAACCCTCCTCAAAATCAATAAAAATAGGTTCACACCCTGTCATCTAATAGTAAAACTTACAAGTTTCAGTGACAAAGAGAAAATCCTGAAAGCAGCCTGGGACAAGAAGTCTGTAACATACAAGGGTAACAATATTATACTGGCAGCAGACTTATCCACAGAGACCTGGCAGACCAGAAAGGACTGGCATGATATCCTCAGAGCACTAAATGTGAAAAACATGCAGCCAAGAATACTATATCCAGCTAGGCTATCATTGAAAATAGAAGGAGAGATAAAAAGCTTCCAGGACAAACAAAACCAAATGAATTTGTAAACACCAAACCAACCCTAAAGGAAATATTGAAAGGGGTCCTCTAAACAAAGAGAGAGCCTTAAAGTAACCGAACAGAAAGGAACAGAGACAATATACAGTAACAGTCACTTTACAGCCAATACAATGGCACTAAATTCATATCTTTCAAATAGTTACCCTGAATGTAAAAGGGCCAAATGCCCCAATCAAAACACACAGGGTATCAGAATGGATAAATAAACAAAAACCCATCAATATGCTGTCTACAAGAAACTCATTTTAGACCCAAAGACACCTCCAGATTTAAAGTGAGGGAGTGGAAAACAATTTACCATGCTAATGGACATCAAAAGAAAACTGGGGTGGCAATCCTGTTATCAGATCAATTAGATTTTAAGCCAAATACTATAATAAGAGATGAGGAAGGACACTATATCACACTCAAAGTGTCTGTCCAACAAGAAGATCTAATAATTTTAAATATCTAGGCCCCTAACATGGGAGCAACCAAATATATAAACCAATTAATAACAAAATCAAAGAAAGAGATCAACAATAATACAATAATAGTAGGGGACTTAACATTCCCCCCCTAACTGAAATGGACAGATCATCTAAGCAAAAGATCGACAAGAAAATAAAGGCCTTAAATGACATATTGGACCAGATAGACATCACAGATATATTCAGAACATTCCATCCCAAACCAAAAGAATACAAATTCTTCTCTAGTGTACATGGAACATTCTCCAGAATAGATCACATCCTGGGTCACAAATCAGGTCTCAACTAGTACCAAAAGATTGGGATCATTCCCTGCATATTTTCAGACTACAATGCTCTGAAGCTAGAACTCAATCACAAGAGGAAAGTTGGAAAGAACCCAAATACATGGAGGCTAAAGAGGATCCTACTAAGGAATGAATGGGTCAACCAGGAAATTAAAGAAGAATTTTTTTTTAATTTTATTTTTTTGTATTTCTTTTCAGTGTAACAGAATTCATAGTTTTACACCACACCCAGTGCTCCATGCAATGCGTGCCCTCCATAATACCCACCACCAGACTCCCCCAACCTCCCACCCCCCGCTCCTTCAAAACCCTCAGGTTATTTTTCAGAGTCCATAGTATCTTATGGAAACAAATGAAAATGAAAATACAACGGTTCAAAATCTGTGGGACACAACAAAGGCAGTCGGGAGAGGAAAATATATAGCAGTACAAGCCTTTCTTAAGAAACAAGAAAGGTCTCAAATACACAACCTAACCCTACACCTAAAGGAGCTGAAGAAAGAAGAGCAAAGAAAGCCTAAACCCAGCAGGAGAAGAGAAATCATAAAGATCAGAGCAGAAATCAACGAAATAGAAACCAAAAAAACAATAGAACAAATCAATGAAACTAGGAGTTGGTTCTTTGAAAGAATTAATAGGATTGATAAACCCCTGGCCAGACTTATCAAAAAGAAAAGAGAAAGGACCCAAATAAATAAAATCATGAATGAAAGAGGAGAGATCACAGCCAACATCAAAGAAATACAAACAATTATAAGAACATATTATGAACAACTAAACACCAGCAAATTTGACAATCTGGAAGAAATGGATGCATTCCTAGAGACATATAAACTACCAACACTGAACCAGGAAGAAACAGAAAACCTGAACAGACCCATAATCAGTAAGAAGATTGAAGTAGTCATCAAAAATCTCCCAACAGGGGCACCTGGGTGGCTCAGTGGGTTGGGCCTCTGCCTTCAGCTTGGGTCATGGTCTCAAGGTCCTGGGATCCGGTCCCACGGCAGGCTCTCTGCTCAGCGGGGAGCCTCCTTCCTCCTCTCTCTCTGCCTGTCTCTCTGCCTACTTGTGATCTCTCACTGTGTGTCAAATAAATAAATAAAATCTTTTAAAAAGGGAAAAAAAAATCTCCCAACAAACAAGAGCTCAGGGTCAGACAGCTTCCCAGGGGAATTCTACCAAATACTTAAAGAAGAATTAATAGTATTTTTCTGAAACAGTTCCAAAAAAATAGAAATAGAAGGAAAATTTCCAAACTCATTTTATGAGGCCAGCATTACATTGATCCCAAACCAGACAAAGACCCCATCAAAAAAGACAATTACAGACCAATATCCTTGATGAACACAGATGTGAAAATTCTCACCACCACAATACTAGCCAATAGGATTATTCACCACGACTCAGTGGGATTTATTCCAGGGCTGCAAAGTTGGTTCAATATCTGCAAATCAATCAATGTGATACAATACATTAATAAAAGAAAGAACAAGAACCATATGATACTCTCAATAGATGCTGAAAAAGCATTTGGCAAGGTCATCATCCTTTCTTGATCAAAACTCTTCAAAGTGTAGGGATAGTGGGTACATACCTTAATATCATCAAAGCCATCTATGAAAAAAACCACAGCGAATATCATTCCCAATGGAGAAAAACTGAGAGCTTTTCCACTAAGGTTAGGAACACGTAAGGGATGTCCACTATCACCACTGCTATTTAACATCATACTAGAAGTCCTACTTTCAGCAATCAGACAACAAAAAGAAATAAAAGGTATCCAAATTGGCAAAGAAGTCAAACTCTCACTCCTTGCAAATGATATGATACTTTATGTGGAAAACCCAAAGGACTCCACTCCAAAACTGCTAGAACTCATACAGGAATTCAGTAAAGTGTCAAGATATAAAAATCAATGCACAGAAATCAGTTGCGTTTCTATACACCACCAGCAAGACAGAAGAAAGAGAAATTATGGAGTCCATCCCACTTACAATTGCACCCAAAACCACAAGATACCTAGGAATGAACCTAACCAAAGAGGAAAAAATCTGTACCCAGAAAACTATAAAGTACTCATGAAAGAAATTGAGGAAGACACAAAGAAATGGAAAAATGTTCCATGCTCAAGGATTGGAAGAACAAATATTGTGAAAATGTCCATGATACCTAAGCAATCTACACATTTAATGCAATCCCTGTAAAAACACCATCAATTTTTTTCAAATAAATGGAACAAATAATCCTAAAATTTTTATGGAATCACATATATCTCGAATGGCCAGAGGAATGTTGTAAAAGAAAGTCAAGGTTGGTGGCATCACAGTTCCAGACTTCAAGCTCTATTACAAAGCTGTCATCATGAAGACAGTATAGTACTGGGATTAAAAACAGACACATAGATCAATGGAACAGAGTAGAGAGCCCAGAAATAGACCCTCAACTCTATGGTCAACTAATCTTCGACAAAGCAGGAAAGAATGTCCAATGGAAAAAATACAGTCTCTTCAACAAATGGTGTTGGGAAAATTGGACAACCACATGCAGAAGAATGAAACTGGACCATTTCCTTACACCACACACAAAAATAGACTCAAATGGATGAAAGACCTCAATGTGAGAAAGGAATCCATCAAAATCCTTAAGGAGAACACAGGCAACAACCTCTTTGACCTCAGCCTCAGCAACTTCTTCATAGAAACATCACCAAAGGCAAGGGAAGCAAGGGCAAAAATGAACTATTGGGACTTCATCGAGATCAAAAGCTTTTGCACAGCAAAGGAAACAGTCAACAAAACCAAAAGACAACTTACAGAATGGGAGAATACATTTACAAATGATATATCAGATAAAGGGGTAGGATCCAAAATCTATAAAGATCTTATCAAACTCAACACCCAAAGAAAAAATAATCCAATCAAGAAATGGGCAGAGGACATGAACAAACATTTTGTCAAAGAAGACATCCAGATGGCCAACAGACACATGAAAAAGTGCTCCACATCACTCGGCATCAGGGAAATACAACTCAAAATCACAATGAGATACCACCTCACACCAGTCAGAATGGCTAAAATTAACAAGTCAGGAAATGACAGATGCTGGCGAGGATGTGGAGAAAGGGGAACCCTCCTACATTTTTGGTGGGAATGCAAGGTGGTGTAGCCACTCTGGAAAACAGCATGGAATTTTCTCAAATAGTTGAGAATAGAGCTACCCTACAACCCAGTAATCACACTCCTGGTATTTACCCTAAAGATACAAATGTAGTGATCCAATGGGGCATGTGTACCCTAATGTTTATAGCAGCAATGTCCACAGTAGCCAAACTATGGAAAGAACCTGGATGTCCATCAACAGATGAATGGATAAAGAAGATGTGGTGTATATATATACAATGGAATAGTGCAGCCATCAAAAGAAATGAAATCTTGACATTTACAATGACGTGGATGGAACTAGAGGGTATTATGCTGAGGGAAATAAGTCAAACAGAGAAATACAATTATCATATGATCTCCCTGATATGAGGAATTTGAAAAGCAAAGTGGAGGTTTTAGGGGGTAGGGTAGGAAAAAATAAAATATGATGGGATCGGGAGGGAGACAAATTTTAAGAGACTCTTAATCTCACAAAACAAACTGAGGGTTGCCAGGGGAGGGGGTTAGGGATAGGGTGGTTGGGTTATGGACATTGGCGAGGGTATGTGCTATGGTGAGTGCTGTGAAGTGTGTAAGCCTGATGATTCACAGACAGCTCCACAGACCTGGGGCTAATAATATATCATATGCTAATTTAAAAAAAAGAAGACATAAAAATGGCTAACAGACACATGAAAAAATGTTCATCATCACTAGCCATCAGGGAGTTTCAAATCAAAACTACATTGAGATACAACCTTACACCAGTTAGAATGGTCAAAATTAACAAGACAGTAAACAACATGTGTTGGAGAGGATGTGGAGTAAAGGGAACCCTCTTACACTTTTGGGAATGCAAGTTGGTGCAGCCACTTTGGAAAACAGAGTGGAGATTCCTTATGAAATTAAAAATAGAGCTTTCCTATGACCCTGCAATTGCACTATTGGGTATTTACCCCAAAGATACAGACGTAATGAAAGAAGGGCCATTTTACCCCAATGTTCATAGCAGCAATGGCTACAGCTGCCAAACTGTGAAAAGAACCAAGATGCCCTTCAATGGACGAATGGATAAAGAAGATATGGTCCATATATACTATGGAGTATTATGCCTCCATCAGAAAGGATGAATACCCAACTTTAGTATCAACATGAAAGGGACTGGAAGAGATTGTGCTGAGTGAAATAAGTCAAGCAGAGAGAATCAATTATCATATGGTTTCAGTTATTTGTGGAGCATAAGGAATAACATGGAGGATATGGGGAGATGGAGAGGAGAAGTAAGTTGGGGGAAATCAGAGGGGGAGATGAACCATGAAAGACTGTGGACTCTGAGAAACAAACTGAGGGTTTTGGAGGGGAGGAGGTGTAGAAGGTTGGGTGAGCCTGGTGGTGGGTATTATGGAGGGCATGTATTGCATGGGGCACTGGGTGTGGTGCATAAACAATGAATTCTGGAACACTAAAAAGAAATTTTTAAAAAAGGGAGAATTACAGACCAATATCCCTGATGAATATGGATGCCAAGATTCTCAACAAGATCCTAGCAAATAGGATCCAACAGTACATTAAAAGGATTATCCATCACAACCAGGTGGGATTTATTCCTGGGATGAAAGGGTGTTCAACATCCTTCTATGTGACAGAACACATTAATAAAAGAAGAGACAAGAACCATATGATCCTCTCAATTGATGCAGAAAAAGCATTTGACAAAATACAGCATCCTCTCCTGATTAAAACTCTTCAGATTGTAAGAATAGAGGGAATATTCCTCAAATTCATAAAACTATCTATGAAAAGCCCACAGCGAATATCATTCTCAATGGGGAAAAGCTGAGAGCTTTCCCCTTAAGATCATGAACATGACCAGGACATCCACTCTTGCAACTAGAGTACTAGAAGTCCTAGCAACAGAAATCAGACAACAAAAAGAAAGAAAAGGTATTCAAATTTGCAAAGAAGTCAAACTCTCCCTCTTTGCAGATGACATACTTTACGTGGAAAACTTAAAAGACTCCACCCCCAAATTACTGGAACTCATAGAGCAATTCAGTAATGTGGGAGGATAAAAAATCAACGCACAGAAATTTGTTACTTTTCTATACATTAACAATGCAACTGTAGAAAGATAAATTAGGGAATATATTCCATTTACAATAGCACTAAAAACCATAAGCTACCTTGGAATAAACCTAACTAAAGAGATAAAGGATCTATACTCTAGAAACTAGAGAACACTAGAGAAAACTACGAAAGAAATTAAAGAAGACACGAAAAGATGGAAAAACATTTCATGCTCATTGATTGGAAAATAAACATGTCTATGCTGCCCAGAGCAATCTATACTTTCAACGCCATCCCAATCAAAATACCAATGGCATTTTTCAAAGAGCTTGAACAAACAATCCTAAAATTTGTATGGAACCAGAAAAGACACTGAATTGCCAAGCAAATTTTGAAAAAGAATAACAAAGCTGGGGGCATCACATTGCTTGATTTTAAGCTATATTACAAAGCTGTGATCACCAAGACAGCATGGTACTCACAAAAACAGACACATACATCAGTGGAAAGAATAAAGAACCGAGAGATAGAGCCTCAACTCTATGATCAACTAATCTTCAACAAAGCAGGAAAAAATATCCAATGGAAAAAAGATAGTCTCTTCAATAAATGGTGCTGGGAAAATGGGACAGCTATATACAGAAGAATGAAACTTGGCCATTCTCTTACACCATACACAAAGAAAAACTCGAAATGGATGAAAGACCTCAGTGTGAGATGGGAATCCATCAAAATCCTAGAGGAGTACATAGGCAGTAACCTCTTGGACATCAGTCACAGCAACTTCTTTCAATCCATGTCTCCAAAGGCAAGAGAAGCAAAAGTGAAAATGAAATTTGGGGACTTCCTCAAGATAAAAAGCTGCACAGCAAAGGAAACAGTCAAAAAAACAAAGAGGCAACCCATGGAATGGGAAAATATATTTTCAAATAGAACTACAGATAAAGGGCTGTTATCCAAGATCTATAAGGAACTTCTCAAACTCAACACCAAAAAATGATCATGTTGAAAAAATGGGCAGAAGACACTTCTCCAAAGAACACATATGAATGGCTAACAGACACATGAAAAAATGTTCAACATCATTAGCTATCATGGAAATTCAAATCAAAACCACATTGAAATACCACCTTATACCAGTTAGAATGCAAAAATTAACAAGGCAGGAAACAACAAATTTTAGAGAGGGTGTGGACAAAGGGGAACCCTCTTACACTGTTGGTGGGGATGCAAGTTGGTGCAGTCACTTTGGAAAACAGTGTGGCGTTTCCTCAAAAAGTTAAAAGTAGAGCTACCCTGTGACCCAGCAATTACACTACAGGGCATTTACCCTAAAGATACAGATGTAGTGAAAACAAGGGGTACATGCACCCCAATGTTCCTAGAAGCAATGTCCACAATAATGAAACTGTGGAAAGAGCTGAGATGCCCTTCAAAAGACAAATGGACAAAGAAGATGTGGTCATATACACAATGGAATATTACTCAGCCATAAGAAAGGATGAATACCTACCATTTATAAATAAATAAGAGACTCATTAAAACAATGAGATACTACTATATGCCTATCAGAATGGCCAATGTCCAAGACAGTGATAACACCGATAATGCTGGGCAGGATGTGGAGCAACAGGAACTTTCATTGCTGGTGGAAATACAAAGTGGTACAGCCAGTTTGGAAGATGATTTGGCAGTTTCTTATAAACATAGTCTTACTATATGTGAGTCGGCAGTGTATTCCTTGGTATTTGCCCAGATGAATTAAAATTTATGCCCACACAAAGATCTGTACATGAATCCTTATAGCAGCTTTATTTATAATTGCCAAAACCTGGAAACAACAAAGATCTCTTTCAGTAGATGAATGGATAAATAAACTGTGGCAAATTCAGAAAACAGACTGTTATTCAGCACTGAAAAGAAATGAGCTATCAAGCCATGAAAAGATATGGCAGAATCTTAAATGCACATTACTAAGTGAAAGTACTCAATCCGAAAAGGCTACCTACTGATTCCAACTATATGACATTCTGGAAAAGGCAAAACTATGGAGACAGTAAAAAGATGGGTGGTTGCCAAGGATTAAGGTGAAGGAGGGATGAAGAGTCAAAACACAAAGGATTCTTAGGACAGTGAAATTATTCTGTGTGCTACAATCATGGATATATGTCATTATACATTTGACTAAAGCCACAGAATATATTGCACCAAGAGTGAACCCTAACATATACTATGGATTTGGGATGATAATGATGTATCAATGTAGGTCACTGACTGTAACAATCATACCACTCTGATGCAGGATGGTGATAGTGGGAGAGATGCATGTATGGGAAGAGAGGGTACTCTGTACTTTCCACTCAGTTTTACTGTGAATCTGAAACTGCTCTAAAGAAAGAGTTCTACCTGTGCTTACCCTTAAGTAGTTGGGACAAAAAAAAGTACATAGCAAGCAAATTGACAATTGACCAAAGCCATACCTGCAGTTGGGGTAATTAGTTCTAGCCACCCTGCAAACTCATGAACCTCTTGCCCCAAAGCCCTCTAACTATTGAGCATCCAGCCACAGGCCAAGGTCATATTTCTTACTTGGCACCAGGCCATCCTTTTTTTTTTTTTTTTAAGATTTTACTTATTTATCTGAGAGAGGGAGAGAGAGGAAGAGAGAGAGAGAGAGCATGAGAGGAGAGAGGTCAGTGGGAGAAGCAGACTCCCTGCCAAGCAGGGAGTCCAATGTGGGACTCCATTCCAGGACTCCAGGATCATGACCTGAGCTGAAGGTAGTCACTTAACCGACTGAGCCACCAAGGCGCCCGGCACCAGACTTTTCTTCTAAGAACACTCCTTGGGGCCGACAGACTTTCACTGGCATTAGCAGCAATGTAGTACAGTTCGGCACCACCATGCCTCTCCAACTTTCAAGAAAACTACAAAAATTTATATTTCAGAATTTCAAGGAAATAAGTATATAAGTAGTAACCTGGAAAGAGGTGAGAAAGAGAGTCCAACAATAGAAAATAAAAATATTTCTTTTTCATTTAACTTATGTGGAAAACAACATGTTAGTTTGGACTAACACCCACAGAATTTGACCATAACAACTGAGGAACTATCCCAGGAAACAGCCAGTCCACATAATAATCAAACTTCATTAGCTGAGGTCAAGACATCATCAACTCCCCTTTGGGTTACCTGATTTTCTTGCTGGTCCCACTGACATATCTGCAGAACCTGACCCAGTTCTTGCTGCTGTTGCTTCAGGTCCTTGTCAAGTTGCCGTCTCCTGTCTTGTAGAAGCTCAAGGAGGCTGTCAATCTTCAGACAGCTGTTATGAGCTCCCTGAATCAACTCGGGATTCACATTAGGTCCATCACACTTGAATTTTTCTATGAAGTCAGTGAGCTGTTGACTTTTGTTTAGAAGGGCTAGAGATCGTTCTAAGAGTTCTAGAAGAAAATTAGAAAAAAATACTGGTGATATAAACAAGCTTTTCTATAATAATACTCAAACCCTTGATATAATTTAAAATGTATGTAACCTTTATATTAACAATAAATTATACTGTAAGGAATCCAAATGTGTAAATAGAAAATGTCTGTGATACAACTGGTCAGATAACATGATCTAACAATTTCTGTAGCACTAACTGCTAAATGATAGGATGCTACAGTTCAATGACAGTGTAATTCAATACAAGGAGGAGAAAGATCATGGGACTTGGGCACTGTTTCAGTTGGGTTTTAGTGGTGTGATGCTACTTACAGTTCCTGTACTTCTTGATGTGTTCTACATTCTGAAGTGAATAGACTAATTCTGAAGTTTAAAGACTATCACCCAGGAGTCATCCATGACACATTCTTCCCCCTCATTATCAATACCTATCAATTCCACCCTCAATCTCCTGTGTGCGTTTACTGCTCTCCATCCCTTCTACAAAAAACATTATTTGTTGCCTGGACTTGTGCAGCTTAATTGTATCCTTCTCCAACCCATTCATCTATTCTCTATATGTTAGCCAGACAGATGTTTTCTAAATATACTATCACACACACACACACACACACACACACACACACACACACACACACACAAATGGATTCCAATTGCCTTAGAATTAAGGACAGTCCCCTTGACATGATTTTAGGTCTGGCATGGTCTGGTCCCTATCTTCCCTTTCAGATTATCTCAATCTCTCTACTCTTTATCCCTCTCTTTTTAAATACATCACAAATCTGACATTCCCTTCTGCACCAGAACTTTTCACTGTGTCCTCTGCCAGGGACATCATTCTCAACCCCTTCCTTCTCCACCTTTATTCTATTCATACTTCAGGTCTTACTTAACTGCCAATTCTTCAAAAGATAAACGTGACTGAATCAAATCCTATATAAAATCCTATACCAAATCAAATACTATTAATTGTTATCATTAACAGTTCTTATTGCAACTATAGTTTTATACTTATGTATTGGGTTAGTTGATTAATGTCTCCTGTGCCACCAGGATCCAAGGCAATATGAAGACAGTGACCATGATAATATCCCCAGAACTTAGCATAGTGATTGGCATAGGAGAGATATTCAAAAATTTTTGTAGAATGCTTGAATGAGATCAAATGTATTAAGAGAGATGTAAGATTTAAGAGAGCTATAAGTGCTAGAGATCAGTGGTTCTCTAGAGATGTAAAAAAGACTGTGAGAAGGCATGAGATTTTTGTGATGGGAAAGTAATGGAAACAGGAGAAAAATTATGAGGTTGAGAAGTGGGGACATTGTTATGAAGTGAAGTCAACAAGACAGGGCAATACTTGAGACATTTTCTGTTAGAAGTAAGAAAAAAAGAAGAGAGTATCAGCAGGGTTGAATATACTATTTTTTATTTTTAGGACAGGGAGAACTATGACGAACACTCAGAGACTAAGTACGTTACCAAGCATCACACAACTAGAACTGGACTAAGGAGTGTTAAAAGCCACATGTTCTGATTAGAAGCTCAGTGTTCTTTGCAGTCTCCCATGGCACTCCGCATTAGCTTTCTAACATTCGGCAGTTAACTGCTCAGCACTAATGAGGCTGTGGTAGTTGGGCCAGTTGTCTCTTTTAACTTGACATTTTTTTGAAGGGGGGAGAGCTGGAAGAGAGAATGAGATAAGTGAAGATATTGTGAGAGAAAGAGTTTGACACGAAAAGGAAAGAATTTGAAGTATTTTATGTCACATGACCTAGATCTGTCAAATAAAGGATTAGATGGTATTACTGCTCAGAGTGAGGAAGGTGTGATTATGTGCACTGGGCAATTTGATTAGGAGTTAACAATGCAAAGAAACAAACAACAAAAACAACTCAGACCAAAAAGAAGATGAGATCAATCAAACAGAGTAAGATAAGGCAGGGAGAATATTAGAACAAATCTCTCAAAGACATGAAAGTGAACATGAACAAGATGCGAGAGTCAGGAGCAGAAAAAAACTTACCCATCTAGAGCAAGTTCTTATGTAGAAGGGAAAGAAAGAACTTGAAAACAAAGTGAAGACAGATTATAGAGGGCCTTGTATAGGAAACTGAAAGTTTTCATTTGTATAGCCTATACAATAATCTGTATGACTGATTCTCCATATGTACATGTACATAATTCCTCTGCATTGAAGAGTTTGTTATGATACTGTGAAAAGTTACACACACACACACACACACACACACAGAGGAAATGTGGGCAAGCGGCAGAGTTTTCACATAACATTTTGTTTCTTCCTTTCCACGACTAGGTCTTACACACTAGACTTTTCAGATGAGAGAGGGTAGCATAGCTCTAAGTGCTAGGGCACTGCAGACTGACAGTGGAACAGACCAACCTGTTCTGCTTCCTACAGAATACATATAATTAGCCAGAACTTCCATCCTCTGTTCCACATCTGCCAGAATAATATAACTACTTCCATAGTACCAACAGGAATGGAGTCTCTGGCCAAGGCTGCTTGTAAACTGAACCCAGCCTAAAATCAGTCCGTTACTGTTACCATGATAGTCATTAAAATGGACACATTTTTCCCGCAGTTTCCTCTGTCAGTCCTTTGGTTCTTCATCTGTTGGTTTCTTATATCTTAACTGTTTTATTGTTTATGCTTTCCCAGCAATTTATTCCATCAGTTGATCATACAAAGTGATATATTTTTCCTCAAGTGTAAGCTGTCTAGGTAGAATATCATGAACTTCAAGAAATACACAATCTCTATGGTATGTTTATTTTAAAGATCATATTTTTGCATACATAAAACCCTACTATCTGACATAAAGCCTTATGATGTGTAGCATGTAGATATTTAATAAATTTTTATTATTTGTTTTTATTGTCATTATATATAAGAAAGTTTATATTAAAGAGTATTTTATACTAATACCTATATAGTTTTCCATACTCAAGTATAAATTACAAATTCAAGATGAATAAATGAGGGATGTCCATAACTTGAGTGAATTTATAGCTTGCTAAGCCATCTTTCTGAAAGAATAATTTTTTAAAAAATATCAAAGTCATAGTCTTGGCTGAGATCATGGATGATATTTCTTCCTAAAACATTTTTTAGTATTCCAAATGTTCCTCAGTAGGATGGGGTTTCCTAAACTCATTCAATAGTCACTTTTAAATATACACAAAAGTAGAGAAAATAGTATAATGGACTCCAGTGAACCTATATCTTAGCCACATTTAAAATATACATTTAAGAACAAGGAAGTAACAATAGGATTGTTCCTGAGGGGAAGCTTCTTGGGTATTATGTTCATTTTAAAAAGACATTGGAAAACCGGAGTGTTCAGTTGTGATCCTTCAGAGCTTAGAATCAATTTTTATCTCCTTAATGTCCCTGTAGTGCCTTGCTTATTGCTCCAGTTTATGTCATTGTATTGTGTCTTACATTGGAATTAAATACAATTAACATTCAATAAACATACTTTGGGTTGGATGCTATTTTACCTCGTGAGATTCAGATATATGCTAATCCCTGCCCTCCAGAGTCTCACAATCTGGTGACAGAGACAAATATGGAAATGAAATGTTACTACGTAGTATGCTGGGTGGTATAATAGAGACCCACAGGTAACCTGCCAATAAATGTGTACATGCCCCAACCAAACTATAGGCTTCCTGAAGAAAAAGTCCACTAACAACCCCCCCTTTTTTTAATAGCTCTAATAGTGAAAGAGGATTTTCCTTATCCCACTCTGGAAAACAGCGTGGAGTTTCCTCAAAAAGTTGAAAATAGAACTACCCTATGACCCAGCAATTGCACTACTGGGTATTTACCCTAAAGATACAAACGTAGTGATCCGAAGGGGCACGTGCACCCGAATGTTTATAGCAGCAATGTCTACAATAGCCAAACTATGGAAAGAGCCTAGATGTCCATCAACAGATGAAT
>PISX010019446.1:0-37808 GCA_004024625.1 Mellivora capensis | reverse complement strand
TAGCATCCATATTCATCAGTGATATTGGTCTGAAATTCTCCTTTTTGGTGGGGTCTTTGCCTGGTTTGGGGATCAGGGTAATGCTGGCTTCATAAAAAGAGTCTGGAAGTTTTCCTTCTGCTTCAATTTTTTGAAACAGCTTCAGGAGAATAGGTGTTATTTCTTCTTTGAAAGTTTGGTAGAATTCCCCAGGGAATCCGTCAGGCTCTTGTGTTTTGGGAGGTTTTTGATCACTGCTTCAATCTCGTTACTCGATATCGGTCTATTCAAGTTGTCAATTTCTTCCTGGTTCAATTTTGGTAGTTTATAGTTTTCCAGGAATGCATCCATTTCCTCTAGGTTGCTTAACTTATTGGCATATAACTGTTGATAATAGCTTCTGATGATTGCTTCTACTTCCTTGGTGTTAGTTGTGAACTCTCCCTTTTCATTCATAATTTTATTAATTTGAGATTTCTCTCTCTCCTTTGGATTAGTGTGGCCAATGGTTTATTGATCTTATTGATTCTTTCAAAAAACAAGCTTCTAGTTTCACTGATACGTTCTACTGTATCTCTAGTTTCTATCTCAATGATCTCTGCTCTTATCTTGATTATTTCCCTTCTTGTGTGTGGAGTTGGCTTAATTTGTTGTTGATTCTCCAGTTCTTTAAGGTGTAGAGACAGCTGTTGTATTCGGGATTTTTTTTTTCTTTTTTTTTAATTTTTGAGGGAGGCTTGGATGGCTAAGTATTTCCCCCTTAGGACCACCTTTGCTGTATCCCATAAGTTTTGGGCCGAAGTGTCTTCAATCTCCTTGGTTTTCATGAATTGTTTAAGTTCTTCTTTGATCTCCTGGTTGATCCAAGCATTCTTAAGCAAGGTGGTCTTTAGTTTCCAGGTGTTTGAGTTCTTCCAAACTTTTCCTAGTGTTTGAGCTCCTGTTTCAAAGCATTGTGGTCTGAAAATATGCAGGGAATAATCTCAATCTTTTGGTATCAGTTGAGCCCTGATTTGTGACCCAGTATGTGGTCTATTCTGGAGAAGGTTCCATGTGCACTTGAGAAGAATGGGTATTCTGTTGTTTTAGGGTGGAATGTTCTGTATATATCTATGAGGTCCATCTGGTCCAATGTGCCATTCAATGCTCTTGTTTCTTTATTGATTTTCTGCTTGGATGATCTGTCCATTATTGAGAGAGGCATTTGAGATCTCCTACTATTAATGTATTTATATCAATATGACTCTTTATCTTGATTAATATTGTTCTTATGTAACTGGCTGCTCCCATATTGAGGGCATAAATATTTACAATTGTTAGATCATCTTGGTGGATATTCCCTTTAAGAATTATGTAGTGTCCTTCTGTATCTCTGACTGCAGTCTTTAGTTTAAAATCTAATTTATCTGATATGAGAATCGCTACCCTGGCCTTCTTTTGAGGCCACTGGCATGAAAGATGATTCTCCACCCCTTCACTTTCAGTCTGGGTGTATCCTTAGGTTTGAAATGGGTCTCTTGTAGACAGCATATGGATGGGTCCTGTCATCTTATCCAAACTACAACCCTGTGTCATTTTATGGGCACATTTAGGCCATTCACATTGAGAGTGATTATTGAGAGATACATTTTTATTGACATCGTGTTACCTTTGAGGTCTTTCTTTCTGTAGATTGTCTCCATATATTTCTGTTCAATGATATTCTTAGGATTTTTCCTCTTTTATAGAACCCCCCTTAATATTTCCTGCAGTGTCAACTTGGTGGTTCCATGCTCTTTTAAGCCTTGCCAGTCTTGGAAACTCTTTATCTCTCCATCCATTTTGAATGTCAATCTTGTTGGATAAAGTATTCTTGGCTGCATGTTCTTCTCATTTAGTGCCCTGAATATGTATTGCCAGCCCTTTCTGGCTTGCCAGGTTTCTGTAGACAGGTCTGACGTTATTCTCCTGGTTTTTCCTCCGTTCATAATGAGATTCTTTGTCCTAGCTGCTTTCAAGAGTGTCTCTCTACAATTATGATTCCTTATACTCATTATTAGGTGCCTCAAGGACTTTTGAGATACTATAATCTTGGGGGGAGACCGTTCTGCCTCTAGTACATGAATGCTTGTTCCATTTGTGAGATTGGGAAAGTTTTCATGGAGAATTTGTTCCACTATATCTTCTAGACTTCTTTCTTTCTCCTCCCCTTCAGGGATTCCAATAATTCTGAAATTGGAACATTTCATGGCATCATTTATTTCCCTGATTCTGTTTTCATGGCTTCTAAGCTGTTTGTTCCAGGCTTCCTCCTGATCCTTTCTCTCTATCTGTTTGTCCTTCAGGTCACTAATTCTATCTTCTGTCTCAGTTACCCTAGCGTTTAGAGAATTTAGATTATATTGGAACTCATTGAGGGCATTGTGAACATCATCCCTGGTGGCTTTCAGTTCTGCCCTAACATTGTGAACATCATCCCTGGTGGTTTTCAGTTCTTCCCTAATCAATTCCATTTTGTCATCTATGGCTTCTTCCAGCCTAGTATTGCTTGGGTAATTGCTAGTCTGAATTCCCTTTCGAACATGCTGTCTATGTCGATAGCCATTAGCTCTGTTGCAGAAGGCCAACCTCTGAATTTTTCTTCTGTTGGGCATTCCTCCTCCTAGTCATTCTTGTGAGAGATGGCTGAATGGAAGTAGCTGAATGTGTCAACTGTGGTGCAGTCAAGGTGCACTCTGGAATGCTTCTGAGCAATCCAGAGTCCCCACCCAAATAAAAAAAAAAAAAAAAAAAAAAAAAAAAAAAAAAAAAAAAAAAAAAAAAAAAAAAAAAAAAAAAAAAAAAAAAAAAAAAAAAAAAAAAAAAAAAAAAAAAAAAAAAAAAAAAAAAAAAAAAAAAAAAAAAAAAAAAAAAAAAAAAAAAAAAAATATATATATATATATATATATATACATAAAGACAAAACAAAAAAAAGAACCTTGTCAAAAAGGAACCCCAAGTATAAGATTTATATACTATCAGGAAAAACACAAATACACAGAAACACTAAGATAGAGGGGGATTAAAAATTGGTTTACCTATAAGGGTAGTTTTGATTGGGAAAAGGGGATTACCTTGAAGTTTAACTCTATAGAAGTATTAAAAAATAAAAATAAAAATAAAAGAATAAGGTAAACTAAAATAAAATTAAAAATTAAAAAATAGAAAAGCAAAAAAAAAACCCCACAGGTATATGTATCAAAAAGTTCAGGTTAAAAGGTTATTATGGCATTTGATGTACTGAACATCTCGCTGTGATGGTAACTAGATTAAAAAATTATCTATTAAAAAAAGGGGGGGGCGCCTGTGTGGCTCAGTGAGTTAGAGCCTCTGCCTTCGGCTCACTCTCTCTGACAAATAAATAAATAAAATCTTAAAAAAAGAAAAAGAGCACAGCAAAGGAAACAGTCAACAAAACAAAGAGGCAACCCACAGAATGGGAGAAGATATTTGCAAATGACAGTACAGACAAAAGGTTGATATCCAGGATCTATAAAGAACTTCTCAAACTCAACATACACAAAACAAATAATCATGTCAAAAAGTGGGCAGAAGATATGAACAGACACTTCTCCAATGAAGACATACAAATGGCTATCAGACACATGAAAAAATGTTCATCATCACTAGCCATTAGGGAGATTCAAATTAAAACCACATTGAGATACCACCTCACACCAGTTAGAATGGCCAAAATCAGCAAGACAGGAAACTACTTGTGTTGGAGAGGATGTGGAGAAAAGGGAACCCTCTTACACTGTTGGTGGGAATGCAAGTTGGTGCAGCCACTCTGGAGAACAGTGTGGAGATTCTTCAAGAAATTAAAAATAGAGCTTCCCTATGACCCTGCAATTGCACTTCTGGGTATTTACCCCAAAGATACAGATGTGGTGAAAAGAAAGGCCAACTGTACCCCAATGTTTATAGCAGTAATGGCCACGGTCGCCAAACTGTGGAAAGAACCAAGATGCCCTTCAACAGACGAATGGATAAAGATGTGGTCCATATACACTATGGAGTATTATGCCTCCATCAGAAAGGATGAATACCCACCTTTTGTAGCAACATGGACGGGACTGGAAGAGATTATGCTGAGTGAAATAATCCAAGCAGAGAGAGTCAATTATCATTTGGTTTCAGTTATTTGTGGAGCATAACAAATAACATGGAGGACATTGGGAGATGGAGAGGAGAAGGGAGTTGAGGGAAATTGGAAGTGGAGGTAAACCATGAGAGACTATGGACTCTGAAAAACAACCTGAGGAATTTTGAAGGGGCAGAGAGTGGGAGGTTGGGGGAGCCAGGTGGTGGGTACTGGGCTGGGCACATATTGCATGGAGCACTGGATGTGGTGCAAAAACAATGAATACTGTTACACTGAAAAGAAATTAAAAAAAAAAAAAAAAAAATCGTAATAAATAAATAAATAAATAAATAAATAAAGAATGAATGTTAATACTGACCCCCAAATAGCTTTCCTACTCTTACGTGTCCATGGAGCAATTTGGGAAAAAAAGGGGATTATTATCAAGCCATAACTCCACAATCAAATACAGCCCTAAAATTATTACTCTTCTTAAGGCTGTACACCTACCTAAGGAGATAGCTGTAATTCACTTCAAAGGACATCAAAGAATATTGTTGCAGAAAATCTGAGGTAACCGAGGAAACCCTAAGGGCACAGGAGAGATGGGAGAACACAGCTTTATTAGCACTAATGGGCTCAGTGGGATAGTTCCCAAAGACTGAGCACCTGACAAGGTTAAGAGTGAGTTTTTATGGTTATAGACAATGGGGGATGGTAGCAGGGTATGGTCTCTCATGGCCCAGATAATTTCCCAGTTCCCCAAAGCCAAATGGCCCTTTCATGTGGAAGTACTATCTTTGTGAAGGCATCTCAGGAGAGTGCTAAATCACCTTAGGGGCTGTTTCTCTTTCTTTTCTTATTCAAACAGGACCAGGTATCTGGTCTTTTTCTTCTGTCTCAGCAGGAACAATGACTTGTTATCTTATCTTAGTTAAAGAGGATGGCTCTTTGGCCTTTTCTTGGCCTTAGCTGGAGCAAAGGGGAGCCAGGGAGGGAAAGGGGCTGGAGCCAGGAATCTCTATCTGCCTCTGTATGACCTTAGGAACCAATGAAAATAATATAGGGTTTTCACCAGGCCACTGGTTTGGGCAAAAAGGCCATGGAGATGACAAAAACTTTACTAAGAAAAATTATCCCTAGATTTGGACTCCCTCAGTCCCTATAAAGTAATGATGGACTGCCTTTTATTACACATTAAAAATATGGCCCTCCAAAACTGAATAGCCCTTGATATCTCTACTGCAGTTATAGAAACCCAGCATTGGAGGACTTTCTCCTACGGGGACCCAATGGTTATATGGCTCTGACTCATGTTCATGGCTTCTCTCAGGCTGGATAGGCCACTGTACTCTGGGTTTTGCCTGGAATCATGGATGCATTATTAAAACCATTACCAACCTGGCCAACATTCCAAAACTTAAAACAATGGTCAGCTTGTTCTGTGTCTTATTGGTATGACCAACTAACATCAATTTTTGTTCACACTTTGGGACTGGAGGGTTTTGTTCGGCACATAAAAGGTCTTACCGCGTACATGGTCAAAGACCTTAAAGATACTCAGGATAGCATTTGTCTATTAAATAACCCAAACACAAATGTGTAAAGCAGTTTTACACAATAGGATGGACTTAGATGTCCTAACAGGAGCACAGGACAGCACATGTGCAATTATCAGAACAGAATGTCATGTGTACATCCCAGATTATCACAAAAATGTCACAGGACTAATAAAAGATATGAACACCCAAATTGGGGCTCTACAGGATCCTTCTCTCTCAGTGATTGATTAAATTCCTGGCTTAAAGGAGGATTATGGTTAATGATTAGAGAACTTTTTTTTAGACTTCTCATTCTTATAGCCTTACTAATCTTAATGTGTTGCCTTCTTCTAATGTTTCTCTGCTTTGTGCCAAGACTCCATTACATCAATGACTTCATGTTAACAGATGATCCTTATCACTCACAGAGACACTGCTTTACTGTCAGCGTTGGATTCAGCTGTCTCCATCTTTCGTGATTCCTCTACATATTCCTCAACTGACCAATATTAACCTGTAGGTAGGGACAGCTCTATACCCCTAATTCAACAAGAAGAATCAAGTGACTCAATATTGATGAGACCTTCCACCCTCAACAACCTTAAAGATTTAAGGGTCAAAATTGCTCAGGGGTAAATGATGTGGGAAACAGAGTCAGAAGAAAAGTTATTAAATTTCCTTACCCACGGGCCTCCTGGGTGGCTCAGTGGGTTAAAGCCTCTGCCTTTGGCTCAGGTCATGATCTCAGGGTCCTGGGATCGAGCCCCGCATCCGGCTTTCCGCTCAGAAGGGAGCCTGCTTCCCCCTCTCTCTCTGCCTGCCTCTCTGCCTGCTTGTGATCTCTGTCAAATAAATAAAAATTAAAAAAAAAAAAGATTAAAAAAAATTTTCTTACCCACTGCCAAGCCCTTGAAACAGGCACAATGACATTCTTCTAGGGACTCAACTACCTCCACCTTAAGGCTTTGCTAAGGGCAAAGGGCAATCCTAGACTGACTGACCCTACCCCCAACCAAGATCCTGTAAGTCTACTTTAACAATTCCTTTGGAAACTTCCTTTATGTCTAAACCCTCTAAGATAGTGTTGACAATCATTCCCAGGCTTATGGCCCACTGATATCCACCTAAAGGGTTTCACGACAAAGGTTTTATTACCAGTAATGAATAACCTTTTTCCCAACAGTAGCTAGTCCCTCAAGGTCCTGGAAACCCTGTTTCCAAAATTCCTTAGAGACTTATGCCATCCCTGACCTCCTCCCAACTTGCAAGTATATAATGAACCATTCCTCACAGCTCTGGGGCAGGAGCTCTTTCTGCCTACAGGTCCTGTCCCTTTGCTTTAATTAACCATTTTGCACAAAAAAATGTCTCAAGAATTCTTTCTTGGTCATGGGCTTCAGATCTCACTCCCCTGAACCTCACTTATATTCTAAAACTCAATCATAAGTGTGGACCTGTGTGAACTAGAAATAGAACAGAAAATAAAAATATATGGAATTGAAGGTTTTTTTGACAATCTTGACCTTTTCTCAGTTCTACACACATTTTAATATCAATTTGTTTGGATTTTTTAGTGGGGCTTGGTTTGAATCTATAGATCATGTGGAAGAAAACAGACACTTTGACAATATTGAGTCACTCAATTCAGGTACCTTTGTCACTGTTTCTTGTTATGCACCCAAAATGGGTCCGTGATTAAAGGAGCGAGACTGATATAAAGCGAAGGTCAAGCAAAGCTTTATTTCGCGCCAAGCATCAAGAATCTAACCGAACGTTCGGGGACGCACCTCTTACAAGAGAGGGTGACCCTTCACTGTTTCACAGACTAGTTTTTAAGGGCAAAGGCCATGCGGTCGGGCCTGGCCACACAGAGGTGGCCAATGAGATTGTAACACACACAGGAAACTCCACAATGATGCTAGGTGACCAATTTACCCTAGTAGACACTTGAACCAGCCTATCACACCTTGGTTAGGATTGGCGCCAAAAGGCACCCAAAGGGTGGGGCCCATACTCCTTGGTAACTAGAGAGACAGTATGCATCCCCCCCACTGATTGGATGTCTCCACCTGACCTGACCCACCCTTGTATTTGAGCTTTGTTACCTGAGGCTGGTTTCGGGGACTTGTTTTAAGTAAATCCCCTAGGGGAAGGGGAGCAGGGACAGTTTAAGGGTTAAACAAGGTTATTGTTTAACCTCAATGGAAACTTCTGGCTAAAATATAAAAATACAAAATAGGTCCTTACATTTCTCACCATGGAAATCTTGGCACAAATTTTGTTCTATTCATTTCTATGCCCTTCATACATTGTTATATTGCAATGAGTTTAATTTTATTTTCTAAGCATTTGTTTCTAATGATGGGAACATGTTTTGTTTTATTATCTCATTTTATACCCATCACTTTTTAAAAACCCCTTGCTAGTCCTAAAATTGCCTTGTAATTACTTCACATTTCAATGTGTAAATTATCGCTTACAAGCATAACATCCTGATCAGGCTTGATACTATACAATGAGGGAACAGAGGGCAAGCTGAGGACACAGCAGAATATGACATTCCACAAACCCCCCACCCCTGCCACCCCAGATGGGATCTATATGAAATTTCTCATGCACTCCTGGTCAACCTAAAGCTAAGGAAAAACAAATAATTAATGTTATAGAGATCACAATCCTACAGGACCTGAGTCTCCCTCAGTTTACAAATGTCTTAAGCGGTCTACAAGAACAAAGCATTCCTATCATCAATAACCTGGCTTCCAGAAGGAAACATAGATACAATTAAATGTCCTTATAATCTGCAGCCTACTGACAGATACTTGAAGTGGGCAGAGTGTAATATTCCTCCAGGAAGTTCCCAACTATCTTCATGTTAATTCCTTGGAGGGAAAAACCCTAACGACAATGCCAAGGCTTCTTGCACTCTGTGAGTCTTAACATATAAAAATCCTTTTGAAACCTCCCATTTGCCTTACTTCCCCCAACCCCATAGTATATAATCAGCCACTCTTCACAACCCAGGTGCAGCTCTTTCTGCCCATGGGTCCTGTCCCCATGCTTTAATGAACCACTACATTGCACAAAAGACATCTCAAGAATTCTTTCTTGGTCATCAGCTCTGGACTCTGCCCAAACAAACCTCACCTATATTCCAAAACCACATCATAGTTTTGTTAGCATAACATAAGTAGCTGATGAAGACCTATATTCTTTTAAAATTTTTTGTGCAACTTATTATAATTTTCACATTATTTCCTCCTTTTGTATTTGGTAAGTCTCTGATAAAACCATCTGGGTCTAGAATTTTTTATGTAAAAATGTTTTCACTACTAATTCAATATTTAGTTTAGTAGTTCATGATGTGGGAAACAAAGAAAAAATATTACTAGATTTCTTTACTGCCTACAGCCCATTGGTAAGTCCTTGAAATAGGCAGTGACATTCCTCTAGGGACTCAACAATCTGGATGTTAATACTTGGCTGAGAGCAAAAGGCAATTCTAGACCAAACCCACCCCCTATCCGGTTCCCATAAATCAGTCTACTTTAACATATATAAATTCCTTTGGAAACTTCCTTTACCTCTAAACCCCTCAAGATATATTGGTAATCACACCCAAGCATATGGCCCATAGACATGTATCTGAAGGGTTCCATGAGTAAGGTGAGTTTTTTGTTTTGTTTTGTTTTTGATGCAGAATGGTGGTTTACTAAAGCACAGGGACAGGACCAGTTGACAGAAAGAGCTGCTTGCACCAGGGTCTTGAGGACTGGCAGATTATATACTGGGGAGTTGGAGGAAGTAAGGAAAAGGGAGGTTTCAAAAGAAGTTTCATATGCTAAAGAGGACCAAGGGACTTACCATTGTCAAGTTAAGGTAGTTTTCCCCTCTGGCAAGGTATTAACATTAATAGTTTGGAGATTCCTATGTCCCACCCAGGAGTTGAGGAGTGGGGGGAGGTTGCAGGTTGTCAGCTTGTGCTTTGTCTTCAGCTAGCCTTCTGCTCCCTCATCATTCCCTCCCTGAACAATTTTGGCCCTTAAATATTTAAGGTTGTTGAAGGTGGAAGGTCTCAGCTTCTGTAAGTTCTTCCTGCTGAATAGGACATAAGGAGATATCCCCACTTATGGGTCAGTATTAGTCAGTTGGGGGACATATAGGGGAGTTACAAAAGGAGGCGGCAGTTGAATCCAACACAGACATATATGACCTTCCTTGAGTAGAAAGGATCATCTGTCCTTTCTACTATCATCACTGTAGGGATGGAGTTGATGAAGTTTTAGTATATAGGTGAGGTTCAGTGGGGTGGAATCTGGGGCCGATGACCAAGAAAGAATTCTTGAGACATCTTTGGTACAAAATTGTGGTTTATTAAAGCATGGGGACAGGACCTATGGGCAGAAAGAGCTGCTACTCCAGGTTGTGAGGGGTGGCAGGTTAAGTACCCTGGGGTTGGGGGAGGTAAGGAAAAGGGAGGTTTCAATAGAACTTTCATATGCTAAAGAGGACAGACAAGATACTGGATACCAGAGGCCTTGCCATTGTCAAGGTCATTTTTGTTTTTGTTTTCCCTTTTTGGCAAGCTATTAACATGAAGATAGTTGGGAGATTCCTAAAGGATATCACATATGTCCCACCCAGGAGTGGGGGTGGGAAAGTTGCAGGGTGTCAGCTTTTGCTTTGTCCTCAGCCAGCCTTCTGTTCCCTCATCAGAGTCTCAGCACTAAGTGGGGAGATACTGAAAAAGACCATACATTAAGATTAGTATTGTTGTAAGAATAGAAGTCCAGTAAAGAAATCCTTAATAGTTGACCATAATTTTCCTCCAGTACAGAAGTTTAAAGCAATTACTGAAAGAAAGAGAGATAATTTAAAGCACCAATTTGAGTATTTATGTCGGTTAGACAGTAATAAATGACCTTTTCCCAACAATCGCTAGCCCCCCTCAAGGTCCTAGAAACCTTGCTTCCAAAATTCCTTAGAGACATACACTATCCCTAACCCCCTCTTGAAACCACCCCTCATGACCTCATGGCAGCTCTTTCTGCCCACAGGTTCTGCCCACAGGTTCTATCCCCTGTTTTAAGAAAATGATCTTTTTGCAAAGACATCTCAAGAATTCTTTTGGCCATTGGCTTCAAATCCTAATGTTCTTTCCTACTGATAGGTCCCCCAATAATGGGTCCGTGGTTAAAGGAGCGAGACTGATACAAAACAAAGGTCAAGCAAAGCTTTATTTCGTGCCAAGCATCAAGAATCAGACCGAACATTTGGGGCCACACCTCTTACAAGAGAGGGCGACCTCTCTCTGTTTCACAGACTAGCTTTTAAGGGCAAAGGCCATGTGGTTGGGCCTGGCCATGCACAGGCGGCCAATGAAATTGTAACACACAGAGAAACTGCACAGTCATGTTAGGTCACACATAAGTGACCAATTGGATTACAATTTACCCTAGTAGACATTTGACCTAGCCTATCACCTTGGTCAGAATTGGCACCCAAAAGGCTCCCAAGGGGCGGGGCCCATACTCTTTGGTAAATAGGGAGACAGTATGGGACCCCCACTGATTGGATGTGTCCACCTGGCCTGGCCTACCATTGTATTTGGGCTTTGTTACCTGGGGCTGGTTTCTGGGACTTGTTTTTAAGTAAGTCCCTGGGGGAAGGGGAGCAGGGACAGTTTAAGGGTTAAACAACAAGGTTATTGTTTAACAGATGGATGGAAGCGCTCTGGCTAAATAGGTCCTTACATTCCCCCATTTTCTTTGGAGATTAGTCAAATCCTTGACTTTTCAGCCAGTTCTATATCCCCCTTTTAATGGCCACTAGATTATTTTAATGACTACCCAGAAACAGCATTTCTCTCCTAGGGCTACACAGTGCCCCCTCTTTTTCTAGAAATAGTGTGTCAAGGCCTTATTGTCTATATTTCCCACCTATATTTTAACAATAGGAGCAACAATGAACTCAATGAACTCATTGTTTCTGAGTCTTAGCTTTAGTCCATGATCGGTGGGGTCAATCAGCAGTGGCATCCATCTCTGGGGGGGCATCCTCATCCTCGGCTCGTTTGAGGTGACCAGCTTGTATCCAGGCCCTGATGTCTCCTACTTCCACCGCCATGGGGGTGGTTGGGATGACAGCAAATGGTCCGTTCCAGCGATGCTCCAAGTTTCCCACTTGGTGGCGGTGTATCCAAACCAAGTCCCTGGGTTGGTAAGGATATGGCTTTACCTCCATCTCCATCCCAGTGTGGGCAGTCTGGATCCCTGCATGGGCTCTTTTTAAGACAGACTGTAATGCCTGCAGTGACTAGAGTACATACTGATCAGTCATTTCTGCTATACCAACCTCTTGTAGTCGAGGGCAGGGGAAGGGGGTGTCTCCCAAACATTATTTCAAATGGGGTCACCTTGTTTAAGCAGGGTGTACATTGTATCCCAAGGAGGGTGAAGGAAGGAGATCCACCCATCCACCACCAGTCTTCAGAATTAACTTTGTCAAGGTCTCTTTAAAAGTCCAGTCCATTCTTTCTACTTGGCCAGAACTCTGGGGCCGGTAGGCACAATGTAGCCCCCAACTAGTGTCCATGGCTTTGGCCAATGCCTGTGAACTGAACTCATAAATGCAGGGCTGTTGTCTGACCCAATCACAAGAGGTAACCCAAACCTCTAGTAGCTTTTTGGCTACCATCCTGCCATCTCATGTTTGGCAGAAAAAGTCTTTACCTGGTCTGAAAAGGTATCTACAAAAACTAACATATACTTGTGCCCATATTTTCCCGGTTTCATCTCTGTAAAATCTATTTCCCAATAAATTTCTGGTTCCTTACCTCTTTCTCTTTTCCTTCTTCCCATTCTAGTTCTTCCCACACTTACCACCTGACATTGAGCACATCTATCAACCACATCTTGAGCCATATGCCCTAAAAATTTAGAAACCCATAACTGCTTGCCCATAAGCTCTTTAAGCTTGTGTGTCCCCAAATGAGTGCCCTAATGTATTTGGCTTACTAATTTCTTCTAGTCTTCGAGGAAAAATTAAATTTCCTGTTCTGATCTTAGCCCAATCCCCTTTATAGTCTAATTTAGTCCATTTCTGTAAATATACTTGCATCCTTGACCAGGAGGGCTGTGGCAGCAATTATTTGGAGGCAAGGGGGAGCCCAGCCACTACTGGATCTAGTTTCTTGCTAAGATAGGCTACTGGCCTTTGCCAAGGCCCCAGAGTCTGAGTCAAAACTCCTTCAGTCACCCCTGCCTTTTTATCCACATACAAGTAGAAGGGCTTGGTAATGTCTGGGATGGCCAATACTGTGGCTCGCAGTAAGGCTGTTTGTAATTCCTGAAGTGCTCCTTCTGCCTCAGCTGTCCACTCTACCATAGTGAGTCCTCCCTTAGCCAGTTTGTAGAGAGGTCACGCCATCTCTGCAAACCGCGGTATCCATAGCCTGCAGTAGCCCACCGTTCCAAGAAACTCCCTCATGGAGACCAAAGTCCAAGTAAGTGGTGAGGCTCTGATAAAGCTGTGCTTTCATTGCTGACACCCAACAACCTTTTTCCTGCAGAGTCTGTAAGAGAGCTCTCCTCCCCCGCAAGCATGACCCACAGTCCTCAGTGGCTATTTCCATTATTCCCACTAACTCAGTCAGATTCTTCCTTTCAAATACTTCAATTTTCTGAAGTTTCCTCCTTATATCTGAGGCTGACTGGCAAAGGCAAGATCGTCTACATGAGTTATCGTGCAACTTCTCTGAAGTTTACCTCAAGTTGTCTAGCTTAGGTAAACAAACATTTAAAGACAACCAAATCTAGAATTTAACATCCATAAAGGTGTTATTAAAACTAATTTTTCTCTCTAAAATAACCCTAATTCCCAGAGATATTCAAATCAGGACTAATTCATTTGAAAAACAAGTCCAGTTTTAACAAACTTGGCCTAATTATTTACATAAGCTCAGCAAGTAATCATATAGATCTTTTAGAATCTGCTTTGCTTCTTCTTATAAGGAATCTCTAGGTTGAACTTTTAGTAGCCTCTCTGGGCCAGAAGCCAAGCCATGTATTTGCCATCAGACATGCCTGCAATACCTGTCAAATTTGGGCTAATTACTCTTTCTGAGGTGCCTGAAGTATCCTGAGGCTCCCACCTGCCAGGGAGTGACATCCTTTATTCACCTGGTGAGGCTGCTGGCAACTCTGTAAGCAAGGTATCAGGCCAACAGTTCCAAAGGGCTTTACGGCTCCAGGTTTTATAAAGTCAACCTCAGTTCCTTTAAGCTGTCTGGTCATATCTGAGTCTTTTCAAATATGACATTCCAGTCAAAGCCTTGGTAAAACAACCAGAGTTTCCAATGGTGTCCTGTTACAAGGAGAACAGATTCTTATTGAACTAATGCAAATGATTGATTGCCGTGGAAGAAAGAATACTTGCTGAGACCTTTTGGTTTAAGAGGGTTCAGATAGAGAGAAAAGTTGAATGCCTTGATTTGTTTACAAATGAGTACTTTTACATCTCTGTAAGTTACAGATAACTTAAGAAAAAGTTTCCCTAGCCTGGAGGAGTAAACATTACAGAACCAATAATGCTTAAAACATTAAGAGACACAACATTACAACCTTTCAGTTCATCTAGTCCCATGTTACTAATTCTGGTTTAGGCCGAATGCAGCTTTTACTTCTGGAAATTCTTACCCATTTCAGTTCCAGGATTTTAACATATCAAAGACCTGTATTTGTTCTGAAAGTCTCCCATATGAATTTCCTTTAAGTCAGAATTCATCTTACAAGAGAAGACAATTACAAATGACAAAAACTCAGAATAGATATAGTTAAGTATCAAGTGATGGCCCTATCAAAACATTAAAACTTTAGGAAATGTATAGAACCTCTAGAGTAGTTACAGCATTTACCCAAATGTAACCCAAGGTTTATCATTGGTTTAGCAGTACTCCCTGAGTAACTTAGCATATATCAAGGAAAAGCCTTGTGAGCCAAAGAGATCTCATTTACAACTCTGGGCAGGCAAAGAGAAAACCATTTACATTTTTTAACAGATCAGTTAACCTAAGAAAACTTTGCCCTTTTAAACAGAGAGAAAACCACCTTTTTATACCAGTGTCTTTTCTTTTCTTTCTTTTTTTTTTTTTTTTTTTAACCAAGCAGTCTTACATTGTGAATGATGTCTCAGACAAAAGGGAGGGGGATCTTTCAGATGCTGTCCTGCTCGCATCCCTCGCGGGAACTTAGGAGCATCTTAGCTAAGGTCTGTCCGTATAACCAGGCTACTCCGTGGAGTAGATGACGTTATGCCATATGACGCCCCGCGAGACTCAGGATGCAGCCCACTCGGACTCCATGGCTGAAGCAGTGGAGCCATACAAACAGATTCACACAGTCAGGCACTCTTCAGATTCAAACAGGTTGGACACCCCCTTCTGGGTATCCCTAGCAAATGGGAGGTGATCAGTCTCCCCTTCCATTCTTTATGAATGGAACTAGCTCAGACAGTGGCCTTGGGGCTGTTTTTCTTTCTTTCTTATTCAAACAGGATCAGGCATCTGGTCTTTTTCTCTCCTACATATCTCCTTCTTTTCTACATACAGAGTTGCTTCCCTTATTTCCATCAGTCTTAGTTACACTTAGCAGAATTTTGTACTCTTAGAAATACCTTAACCCCTACTGAAGACTAAATATAAACCAATTGTGAACTGTTACAACAGAATTCTTTGAAGGCAAATTTATGAATCAGTTATGCGCAAAACATGTGCTTAACATGGTAAACATCCCTTTACCAACGGATTTCAAAAGCACAAACCTAGTTCCAGCAGCCAGTGCTCTATCCCATTTGGTTTAAAGTTTCAGGTTACCAAAGACTTTGAAAGCTACTTTAATAATTACCCATTAAAACTTTGAGACAGACAATTAACCATCAGTTTGGTCATTTTTTTGCCAATAGTTTTCAACAGATTTTAACAGATTTTAACAAATAACAAGAGCTTATTTGACCTTAAGTAAGAACTCTGGAGTTTCACATTTACTATTGTTAACTGAAAAGACATGTTTATCCTAATTAACCCAACAAACTTAACTTAGTTCAAATACTGATTTATGTTCCACCTGGGCCCACTCCACTTCGAATGTTTACCTGAGACCTGGGTGGGAAGATCCGGAGTGGGGGGTGTTAGGTCCCGGGGTGGCTCTTCTTGTTTCCTGACAGTGAAGAACAGAACAAAGTGCCACCAGAAGGCAGAGAAAGGGTTCCCAGTTCTAGGGCTCATCAGCTCTAAGAGTGGAGCAGATGCCATGCTTTCCTGCCAGCAAGAGGGAGGGGGTTAGGCAGTCCCCATCAGGCCAGAGAGGGCAAGAAATGTCCCAGAAACAAAGTTTGTTTTGGCAGCTGCTTGGGAATATTCCTTAAAGTCTCTGTCTCAAGTTAGACTACCCCCAGTTGGCTCCAGTTATAGCCATTAAAAGTCAGAGTCCCCTTACGCTCTGCTTGCCCCTTTCCTTCAAACACAACAAACAGTACAGCAGACAACAAAAAGACAAGACAAAGACAACCGCAGGCCCAGCGGTTCTTACCCAGAGCCTGCCACTGGTGGGGACTTGTTGATCTTCTGGCCTTCCAGGGGGACTCAAACACCCTGGCAACCTAGGGGGACTCGAACCCCCAGTGACCGCCTAGGGGTACTCGAACCCCCGGCTGCCTAGGGGGACTCAAACGCCCTGGCGATCTACCAGTGGAGGGAAGGGGCATCCCCGCATCCTCTCCAGCCCTGGGGAGCATGGCTGCGTCCAGCTTCTCCCCAGTGGGCCATAACTTGGAGCTCCACACCCAGACAGACAGACAGGATCCCAAGATCTTACCTCCAGAGGCTTTTCCCAGAAATTCTGATGCTGGCTCAGTTCTCATCATTTAATCCCGGCAGAGCCCCCAGATGATAGGTCCCCCAATAATGGGCCCGTGATTAAAGGAGTGAGACTGATACAAGGAGAAGGTCAAGCAAAGCTTTATCTCATGCCAAGCATCAAGAATCAGACTGAACATTTGGGGCTGCACCTCTTACAGACTAGCTTTTAAGGGCAAAGGCCATGTGGTTGGGCCTGGCCATGCACAGGTGGCCAATGAAATTGTAACACACAGAGAAAGCTGCACAGACATCTTAGGTCACACATAAGTGACCAATTGGATTACAATTTGCCCTAGTAGACATTTGACCTAGCCTATCACCTTGGTCAGAATTGGTGCCCAAAAGGCTCCCAAAGGGCAGGGCCCATACTCCTAGTTACTTGGTAACTAGGGAGAGAGTATGGGACTCCCACTGATTGGATGTCTCCACCTGGCCTGACCTACCATTGTATTTGGGTTTTGTTACCTGGGGCTGGTTTCTGGGACTTGTTTTTAAGTAAGTCCCCTGGGGGAAGGGGAGCAGGGACAGTTTAAGGGTTAAACAACAAGGTTATTGTTTAACAGATGGATGGAAGCGCTCTGGCTAAATAGGTCCTTACACCTACATCAGTTCAGATTTCTTATTTCTTCTTGAACCCACTTTCACAAGTTATGTTTTTAAGAAAATTGTTCATTTCATATAAATTTTCCAATATATTGGCATAGAGTTATTCTTAAAATCCTCCTATTATAATTTCTGCTCCTATGCTATGTGTCCCTTTTTCATTCCTGATAACTTTTAATCATTGTCCAGTCCCCCTGGATGGCCAGAAGAGACATATGTCAATTTTATTAGTGTTTCAAAGAACACATTTGGTTTTCTGATTTTCTCTATTGTATGTGTGCTTTCTTGTCATTATTATTTTCTACCTTCTAGTTCTTTAGTGTATACTTTGCTTTACTTTTCTAAAATTCTGAGATGCGGGCTTAACATTTTGTGGCACTTTCCATTTATTTTTTCCAATTAACACATTTAAGAGTATTCATTTTCTTTACTTTCCACAAAGGTGCCACTACCATGAATAGAGCTCAATTGTTTTCTGCACCTAATACTCACCAACAACTCCCATGATTGATGTTCTTTCCTTGAAATTCCTTTTTCAAGAGGAGAAAGCCCCTTTTTCAGTATAGTAAATTAAAAGTGTTCAAAGAGTAAGGTAACATTTGAAAGCCACAACCACAACTCACTAGTAACTGAGAGTGGATTTAGGGAGGTGAGCCAAGACATGTACACCATAACTCTGAAGTCTGCAATGGAAGGGAGTTTTGACTGATCTTATTACTGAAATTTTGTTATCTTCCAATCTATGATCTAAGAAATCCAAAGGGATGCATCATATCATATTTATGGCATGATAAATTATTTATTTTGTTCTTTTCTCCATTCCACTCTCCAAATTACCCACTAAATATAAGATTCAGAGAGTAAAATAGGGGACTCCTCTGTCTAGGTTTTTCTGTATTATATACACATATGCTAAACCATGTAAAGTAAATAGGTGTTCAATAAATATAAATTAAAGCATCATGGGATCTATTTTCTTTCCCCAGTTTTAATGACCTCTCCTCAGTCAGTGGTGATGACTGAGCCTTAGGTTGTAAAAGAACTCAGATGATCTGCTGAAGCATCTTTGGCCCCAACCAAATATCAAGACTTCCTAGGGCAGGAGGGACAGGATGATAATGAAGAAGTGTGGGAGGGCTTGCTTGGAATGTGCGCCATTGGCTTCCAGCAGAGCTCCAGACTGAGCAGAGACATTGAATCACCCAAGCTCCTCCTAGGTGTAGCAGGTCCTTAGTCTAACCTGTGAGGAGATTTTATGTAAAGTCAGTATTGGTATTGGTTGCTCAGAAACATGGCCATGATCCTCATCAGATTGAGGACAGGTCCTTAAATGACATGCCCTTTATTTCTGCATGTGCCAAATATTTCAGAGAACAAAAGCATCAATTTCACTGGTCTTATATCATACCTAAAGCATACTTCCTTAGTTTTTGTTGACTATTTTAGAAAATTTGATTTTACAGTCCAAAATATGAGCATCAGTTAACCAATCAGGATTGCTGAATTAGTTAAGCCAGTTTTGACTCCATCTAGGAGGCTATGCTTTGAGGACAGCAACTCAAAGAAGGCTGCTAGCTAAGACCTCCAAGCAAGAATCACTTAATATAATTTTAAAAATGTTCCAAAATGTGGAAAAAAAGAAAGGAAGAAAGAAAGAAAATACAAGAGAAAATAGAGAAGAAAGCATAAAGTTCATAAAAACTCAATGCAGATCTAACTTCCTATCAGTAGAAACTTTAGAAATAGAAAAAAGGGGGGAAAAAGAGAGTAGAGGCTAAAGAAATCAATAAATAATTCAAGGTAATTATCGTGATCTAAAAGACACAAGAATTCCAACCGATTGCCACCAAATTTAACAACAACAAAAAAAGACTCATTCAATGAGAAATTTTCAAACAGTTATAAACAGTGTCAAACACTCTGAGGAATTTTTAACTAAAAATTGCCAATGTTGGATACTTAAAGATAGTAAAACAGATGCCTTCGAAAATCTGAGGCAAAATGGATTTGCATCCAAATTCAAATGTTGGGGTAGAATAGAGACATTCTTAGGTATGAAAAGACTCAAAATTTTATGTCTCGGGCGCCTGGGTGGCTCAGTGGGTTAAAGCCTCTGCCTTCAGCTCGGGTCATGATCTCAGGGTCCTGGGATCGAGCCCCGCATGGGGCTCTCTGCTTGGCGGAGAGCCTGCTTCCTCCTCTCTCTCTGCCTGCCTCTCTGCCTACTTGTGATCTCTGTCTGTCAAATAAATAAATAAAATTCTTAAAAAAAAAAATGTATGTCTCAGAGGGCCCATCTTTAAAAATACAGAAAAATTCATAGATGAACCAGAAAGAAGAAAATACAAGAAAAAAAATTTACTTTTTTAACCCAGGAAAAAGTAAAAACAAATATTCCAGGTTGACAGTTGTCCAGGACACCCAGCAAGCAGTCCCTCTGGATTCATCCCAGGAAAAGGTAACTTCAGTAAAGAAGTGTCCAAGAAAAAATAAAAGCTAACCAAAAGATTTACTCCACCTTTAAGATTAATACCACTTCCCAATTTAGGGAAGCAATATAAGATAAAATAAGAGAAAAAGAAAATGAGAGAAAAAATTATGTAGGAAAAGAAATATAATTATAATACACTACACGGTCTCTCAGTAAACAATATTTAGAAGATGTAATGATGAATATACTGATCCTTAACTTCAGAATGAATCTATAGTCTAAATATGGTTCTAGAATAGAATATATATTTTTAAATCCTGATTACTGAATTTGTCAGCTTTAGCTGAGTAATGTTGAAGTACTAGAATCCTGAAGAAATAAGTAGGTAAGTAAGTAAATAAATAAATAATATTCTCAGTGACTTACAAATAAGAAAGGTTGAGTTCTTATTCACATTAAGTGGACTGCCATTCTTCTACAATTCTTCTGCAGGTTGTCTCTATTCCAGAATCTAGTCAAAGGATCACATGCTGTTCCCCGGTGGAAAAGAAAACACAATTTCCAAATCCCTTTGATCTGAAGTTGGCTTTGTGGCTGGCTTTGGAACATCATGGGTGTGATGTCTGTCCGCACTAGGCTTGGGCCTCAAGAGGCCTTGCACACTTATGCGCTCTCAGAGCACTACTGCAACAGAAACATGTATAAGTTAAGCTGTGGGCTAATGAAAAGCCATGTGGAGAAGGACCAATTCACCTCATGGAGGCCATCCAGGACCAGACAGCCCCAAGCCGACCTACCAGCTGGCTAAAAATCCATAATGGGACTGGTTGAGCTAAGCTATTCTGGCCAGTCTGGTGCAAGAGAACTGTCCAGCCAACTCTTACACTTATGAGCAAAAATAAATGCTTATGAATAAATGCTACTGTGCCATATATATGGAGATATAGATGATGATATAGATATAGATATAGATAGATAGGTATGTGATGATAGATAGATAGATGATAAATATATATATATATCTCCAAATTTTCAGGATTTTTTTCCCTTGCTTTATTTTAGGTATCCCTACACAATGAAATTAAGCAAGAAAAAAATACCCCTGAAAACCTGAAAATTAAAAAGGAAGAAAACAAAACTTTAAATAGAAGTATAGGGACTGAGGACAGGCAGCCCAAAATGCACCACAACAACATGCTGATTATTTTGAACTGGAGCAGGGTGTTTGTCTCACAGAGTACATGTGGTTAACAAGCAAACCTCAGGGTTGGCTGTTCTTGATATCTGTTTCCCTTCTGTCACATTCTGGAAAAATCTGCCACAAACAATTCCAAAGTTCCAGCAGCATCCATGGAGCCTCTCAGTCTAGGTCAGTAATCAGCTATGATAAGAGTATTGGCCTTGTATAAAGACCCCTCTTTATTTTATTTGACTCAAAAAATTTGTACTTTGGCACCTCCTCAAGAATTGGGATGTACAGAACAGTATTCATAGGTGGTGAATGTAAGATTGTGTCCAGGAAAAACCCTCCCAAACCTTTTTTAGTTATATATAAGACATTTAAAATCACTCTAAAATGAACTGGATGTATGTTTCCATATAAAATATGTGCCCATGTGATAATGGCATGTTTTTATAAACAGCCACCGGATGTCACAATAGGTAATATCTGGCTCATTACTAACATTACAAATTTCTTAAAAATTGTCCTTGACAGGCACTCTCTAAATTTACGTTTGCTTAAATTACTCCATATATGGTGATTGTTATTAATGATCTGGAGTCCATTTGGCTCTCTAAAGTGCTCTACATTTTTAAAACTTCACAATAAATTGTTGCTACCATTTTATTTTAGAAAGAATAAGAGTTCCTGCTCAAAATCAGATCACCCAAGGAAGTACTGCTCAGCTTTTACATGGCTAGGCAATCTAGGGAGAGTATCTACCTTGAAAATTTCCCAATCCAAAATCAAGTCTGCTGTGCTTTACAGAGTGAGATCCTTTGGTCTCAGTTAAGAACCTGATACAACACAGATCAGGAGCTCTTGGCTTTGCCTACAGGTGCCTTAGAATCACACCTCCTGGCATGGACAGGCACTCTCCTAGGTGTGAAAGTAAACTCGTTTTCCTCATTTTTATAAAAGAGAAAACTACCTCTGTTAGAGGCTCACTGTATAGCAATTAATTTAAACTCAACCTCCATCAAAAATACAGATTTCCAGAGAGTACAATTTCAAACTGGCTGATAGTTGTCTGATTTCTAGTCTCTGTCCAAGTTGTGTAAGAGAAGTCATATCAAGAGAAGTTTGTCTAAGCCAGGACATGGCAATCAATTTGCTCTCCTAAGTATTTGAAATATCCCTGATTTAAATTATACCACAAGAAAACTGAATACTGAAGTGGTATTAACTCTGCAGATAACCATCTTCACTGTGTTGTTTTTCATGTTCTGTTATGTTTGGTTTTGGTTTGGTTTCAATGGCAGTCAATGTAAGGAGTGAGCTGTTGTTGAGTGTGCTATCATGACACTTGTTAATGCTCCTGAAAATTGAACACGATCAACTTCTTTTCCATGTAAATCTAAGTAATTATACTGTTCTGTTTGGGGTTCACTGCCAGGAAATTAAGAGACCATATAAAGCCTGAACAAAACAATTTTTAGCCCTTACCTCTAAAACATTTGTCTTCTTTTTGTCCAGATGCTAATTCACAGTTTTTATCTTACTATATCACAGCATCTCCTCTATACTCTGTGAATGGCAGTTTGTATAATAGTTAATGTACTCACTCTGGGCTCTTTCCCTCCAATTCATCCTCCTCACTGCCACACATCAAATTACATTGTTATTCTCAGAAATTCTCCATGACATTCCAACATATAAATAATTAAAATGTAATTTCTGACTCCTGTGTCTGACATTCAGGACTTGGATTTGTTGCCTTTCCAGTTCAACCTGTAATTATTCCTTTGGCTACACAAACTCACTGCCAATGCCTTTGCCTGTGCATGCTCCTTTCTCTAGAAAGTCCAGCTCCTGCTTCCAGCTTTCTCCTGTTCCAAGGCACAGCTTGATACTTGATGCATGAAGCCTTACTGAATACCAAAATGGCAATTAATTTCTTCCACATTCCTACACAATTCTGCACTTATATTTTGTCATTTATAACAGTCTGATTTTGATTACTATAATTTTTATAAAAACATAATCATAATAGTTAATTGGCAGTATAATTATTAATTAGTATTTTTAAATGCTTAGTATCTGCTAGGTTGTGGTGGGGGAGGACAAAGTCTCCCCATATGGGCCACCAAATGCAGGCAACCTGATCAGGTGGAAGCCAATGACACAGGAAGTGAAAGAAATCACTCAAGGCAGAACAAAGGAGATAAATATTTATTGAATACAGTGCAAGGAAGCTGCAGGCAGGACAGGGAGGAAAGACTGTCCACCATGAAGTGGGGGTGGGGCAGCTGTAGTTAAAGGGGGAAACTGAGGGGATATAGGAATGTATGGAATTTTCCTTATTTATGGATATTTTGAAGCGGGTCACCTAATGGACCTATTTGTGTTCAGCCAGGGGTTTAGGGGTCCCTGTGGACCCTTTTACCTTACTTAGGTTTCCATTGTTCAAGTAGGTTGCCTAAAAGCAGACTCTAAATGGGGGACTGTACTAAATGCTTTTACTATATATTACCTCATCTAAAATTCTTCCATTTCAAAGAGGTAAAAGAATTACATAGGAGTATAAATGAGACTATGCAATGGCATTGGTATGTTCTTAGAACCAAGGAGGAGAAAAAAATATACTAAAAGCACTAGAAATGGAAAATCCAAATAAATAGTGAAGGAATTTAGAACCTAGGAGGCAAGGTGCAGATTTTAATAATAGAGAATTCCTAGTTAATGTGCAATTTGAATCAGGAGGGCATATGTTGTGGGAGCACTCCATTTGGGTGCCAGTCCCTATAGGCATGGCAACAACATTCTCTCTTTCACTCTGTGTCTCTGTGTCTCTCTCTCTATATATACCCTTTTATATCCCTGTGTGTGTATTTGATACTTAAAATATTTATAAAATTTGGCCTTATAGTTTATATTAAAGTATGTAATTAAGTTATTTAAAGTTGTTAAATGGACCAAGCATTGCTCCAAACTTTCTTGGAGTAAAGTATTAAAATTTTTAGAATTTTAATTAAATCAATATTAGTAGTTATTTAAACTTAAAGCTCATAAAAAACAATATTTTACTTTGTAACTTACAAAGTACATTGGATATTAATTCTGTAAACCAACGTAGTCCTTTATTATCTTTGTCCACAAGTTATCTTTGTGATACATAAAAGACAACTTTCAGGACATCAAAGCAGCCTATGCCAATGAAAAGGAACAGAGAACCATAGTACTGTGTGATGCAAAGAGAAGGCAGAAAAGGTGGACCAATTTCTAGAAATCAACTCCAGAGACAAGCGGGCAATAGGACATGAGAGAGGAAAGAGGGAAGAAGAAGAAACACATAAAGATGGAAACGCACTGATAGATCAAGAGAAAAGTGGTGTCATACTATGGCTTCAGCAGAAAATTGCTTTTAACTTTTTGTTGTTGTTGTTGTTGCTTTTAACTCTTAAGAATTAACCAGCATATGATGAGTGCTGTGAAATGTGTAAACCTGGCGAGTCACAGACCTGTACCCCCGGGGATAAAACTACATTAAATGTTTATTAAAAATTAAAAAAAAACTTAAAAAAAAAAAAAAAGAATTAACCAGCATATGGAGATTTGTCCCAGGACAGGACCCAACACACACACCTGTCAGTCCCTACATGTACTCTCCTCCCACTCAGGGGCCCTGCCTCCCACAATCCATTTATAAAACTGGCTGCCCACCACCCACGGAGGGACATCTCTGCCTGTGATGATTCAGCACCAGATTCCACAAGCCCATCTGAACTATCACTGGCTGGTCAGGGACTCAGAGGCAGCCAGTGGGTGGAGAGGAATGGAGTGTTGTGGAAAACTGGTGCAGAAATGTTAAAAGGCTTAGGAGATCCAGGACCCACAATCAGCTCAGTCTACCCCTTTGAGCCTTGCCTGTCACACCAGCTAGGAGGACTGACCCTTTTCCTTTCAAGGAAGAGGACCCTCTTGGGCAAGTCTACTCTGTTATGGGTTACTTGGTCGCACCTGTCTTTAACACTACCAGCTGACTGAAGTGTCAAAATTCTCCTATTTGCATTTTAACCTGAATTTCCCCAGGCAATTAGTTCCCCAGATATTAGCAGGTAAACACCTGCTAGTAGGTGGATTAGCACCTATTAGCACCTAAAGTTGGATCTTTAGGTGCTCCTCCATCTTCCCTCTGGACTCCTGGGACTACCTGAAATACAGGTGTATCCTATCACACATAAACAAACACTGAATTCCAGAGAGTAAATAACAGCTGTAGCAACCACTGAGTTGATAGATTGCATGTAAGCCTTGAAAATTCCTGAACTGCTGGAGCCTTTAGAATGTATTCACCTTCTCATGATAACTGCTGTGTCCATTCCTCAGGCTGTTATTGGAGAAAGTGGGGTTCACCAACCTTTGTGATCATACCACAGATCTGTTCAGTACCCAAAACTGCACATGCTAACTTTCATCCTGCCTGGCACTCCCACCCCACCAAGCCTGCCACCACTCCAGACACCTCTTTAGCAGGTAACTGCTCACTTTTTCTACTGGTGAGGCTCAAGCATCATGCACTGAAATGTTAAAAATTAGTGAGAAATATTTTATATTGATTTCTGATTATATTGACCTCTCAATTTCTCTGCTACCAAAAAGTAGGAGTCCCATCTCCCTGTCACATACACTGAAATATTTCTTTCTTCTCACATTTTATGGCCCTAAAAGTGCAATTTTCCAACCAGGCAACACAACAAGGTAAACACTTCACCCAGTATAATAGTACATGTCAGCAATACTAAGGAATACCACCCACATCTGCCCTGTCTTCCTTCGCCTCCAGCTCTATACTCCAATGATTAATGTCTATGTCTGTCCCTTGCCTGTGTGCCACAGCCTCAGGTAACAGACAAGACTCTAACATCCTCCTGAATCCTGAAGGGATTGACAGCCAACCAATGCTCTATGAGAGAAGACTGGGAATTGGTTCATACTCTCACTTTACTTCCCACTTTCCAGAGTTTAACAAAAGCCCCCCAAAATCATAACTTTGGAAACCATGGTCTACTTCTCCAGATGGCCTCATTTAGCTTTTTGTAATAGTCTTGTTTATCTATCAAATCCACATAATTCTTTCTTAGTATCATCTACCACAATACATGGCCTGGACTCATGGTGTTTACCTTTGCTGTAGCATTAGAACTTGATAAGTTCAAATCTGCAACCACTTATCTACCACCTGCCAGTCCCTACACGTACTCTCTTCCCACTCAAAGGTCCTGCCTCCTGCAGCCATTCATTATACCTCACCATGGCTGCCCAGCACCCACTGAGGGCCTGGAGGCACTGTGGGAAAACTGCCCCCAAGTCCCATTGCTCTCAGATTGCCCCTCCAGAGGAGCTGAAAACCTTTCCAGTTATCTGAGGAACTGGAAATTTCTATCCGAAGTAGTGAAACGAGTCCTTTCAAAACATGGAGTGAGACACTCATGAAACAGGAAACTGGGAAAAACCCCTTTGTTTTCTTTACATATGATTGAGCTTGGGGTTAAAGTTGCAAGATTGAGGCCCTCCTAATACCACATGGGGCCTCTGAGGCAGGAAGCAGCTTGGTGAGACAGGTGTGTGAGCGACCTTTGAAAGGAGAAGCATTTCCTTGGGACTTGGGATAGTTCCAGCAAGGCTGGAAGAAGATGGATTGGTTGGGCACAGTGGAGTTCCCTTTGAAGTGAAGTTTTAAAGGACTAGACTGGCTAGATTATAGAGAGGTGGACATCATGTTAATCTCAGTTGACTTTGGAACTCTTTACATTGAAACTTAAGTATGAGAGATCATCTAAGTTTATTAACCATTTCCCACCAATTATTTTTCTACATATTTGTAAAAGATTATATATTTAAAAATACATATATTATTCAATTTTCAATTTTTTATGAAATGCCACTGACTATCAACCCTTTGCCTGTTCTTGTGGTTGGTGATGAAAATAAATGAACAAAGTCTGTCCCTGGGGACTTCAGTGGCTAATATGGGGGAAATATAAGCTAATAGGAAACTATGCAGCAAGTTAACTGTAATAAAGGAAAGGGGATTTATTAAATATTCTCTTTTCCTTCAATCATTGGTTTTACGAGACCATTTTCAAAAGGGGTTGTGTAGGAAAAAACAATCAGGTAGTACCTCTCATTTGCCTGTAATTTAGAGTTCTGTCATTGCCCTAAGGTTCAGTTTCTTGGTATGAACAAAAGGGATCCAAAAACAACTAGAGATTCTAGGCTGAGAGAGAATGGAGGTGAAGCACATGAAATGGCAGTGATTCTGGGACAGTGTGGAGCCTTTCTGGGAACATTGGTACCAGTCTACTGGTTGCAGTTTCAAGGAATTGGACCTTATCATCTGGCAGACAGGTTTTAACTTTGCAGTAAAGGCATACCTCCTTTTATCATGATTTGCTTTATTGGGCATTGTAGATAGTGAGGTTTTTTTGTTTGTTTTTTTGTTTGTTTGTTTTTTTACAAATTGAAGGTTTCTTACAACCCTGGGTCAAGCAAGACTTGTGTTGCCATTTTTCTAACAGCATGTGTTCACTTCATGTCTCTCTGTCAGATTTTGATAATTTTCTCAGTATTTCAAACTTTTGTCATTATTATTATGTTTTTCATTGTGACCTGTGATCAGCGATCATGAGTCACTGAAAGCTCAGATAATGGTTAGCATTTTTAGCAATAAGGGATTTTTAAATTAAATTATTTACATTTTTTTTAGACATAATGCTACTGTACACTTAATAGACCACAGTATATTGTCAACATAACTTTCATATGCACCAGAAAACCAAAAATCCATTTGACTCACTATATTGCAATATTCACTTTCTTGCAGTGGACTGGAACCAAACCTGAAATATACCTGAGGTGTGACTTTCAGGGTTGCTGTAGCTCTCCTGGAGAACTTGGCCCAGAGGATTTCATGGCTGAAAAAGCTAGGGATTCTCACCTGTAGAAAAAGGAACTTTACTTCAAAATTGGGGAGCTCTATCTGAACATTTTTGTCTGTTGTATCTTACAGGTTTACTTAGATCCAAGAAAGACATCCTGTCAGCAGCAACAACAAAGTAATACCCTCTTCTGGTCTTTTCCCCGATACCTGAGCCTTGTTCACCCAGGGGCCCCAAGCTTGCTCTACCCCCTTGCAGCCAGACAGAGCATGCCTGAGTCAGAAGAAATACCCACTATAGCAAAAACTATGTCCTCAGAAGTAATTACAGTGCAAACCAAATCAGAGTTCATCACTTTTCTTGGGAGCATCTCCCATAGAAAATAAATGTAACATCCTTCCAGGATCTTCCCTGAGAGCCAGACACAGCTGTTTCTATCTTGTCATCTGCTGTGGCTGAGACAGAGTTAGCTCTTCTAGCTGTTTGATGGGGAAGCACATCTAATACCTACATCCAAGTACATCCAAGAAGCACAAAGGTTTACTTTACTTCTCTAGGTCTCCTCCTATTTGATAAAAGTGCCTAGGCATCTGGACAGCTCAATAAAAGGCTGTGCATATTTGGTCCTTCACCCACCTTTATAGAGGACTAAATCCATCCTTAAATACATCCTCATTTTGTATTGCTACAGCGACTACTAAAACATTTTTCCCCTGATTAAGAAACCTGCAAAAAATGATAGAGAATGTTTTTTTCAATTAACGCATTCTCATTTAAATGAAATTACCATAAAAGTTTAAGCTTGAATTAAAAAGACACTGTGTCCCCTCACCCCCTTTTCAGGTTCAGGGATTCAAACTTCTCTATCATGACCATCCACCATTTAGTTAGGAACTACCACATTCTGGAAATAACAGCGATAAAATAACTATCATTTTTTGAGTACTTACTATGAACCAGGGTTTTACTCGTGTGAAATAATTTAGTTCTCATCGTCACTAATGACTGATATTTTAAACCACTTATGGCTCAATAAAGATGTTAGCTAATTTAAGATAAATTACATATTAGAAAAGACAGAATTGAGGTATGAATTAAGTCACCCAGACTGGGAACATATTTCCTTTCTAATAAGTGCAATTATCTCTGAGACTAGGTAACTTGTTCCAGGTTATACATCCAATAAATGATGTAGAGTCTGTCTGACTCCAACACTGTCAATCTGTGACTGTAGGAGAAGCCATCCGATTGGGGCTTATGTAGAAATGCAGAGGCAACAGAGTTGCTTAAACTGGCAAAGTGAAGATTGTGATGGGGAGAGGGAAAAAAAAAATTGTTGCCTAAAAGTCCTACAGAAGATGCACAAGCTCTTTATGAAGTGCCAGTAGCAGATACAGGAAGAATGAGTAGAAGTTATAGAAGGCAGATTTCAGTTTGGTACAAGACAGGTATTTCTCACAAGCAGATCTTTTCCCTGTACAGTAGCTTCCTTGCAAAGTAGTTGCCCCCTTGTCACTAGAAGCATCTCCGTAGAGGCTAGAAGTCTTGAGTCAGAATGTTCTAGGGAATCTCCTGCCCTGGGCCCAGGGGTGCCTAGACTGAAGTGTCTCCTTAGCTTCCAAAATTATTGATGTCTTGGAGTATCACCTGCTCCCTCAGGAAAATTTCAGATTCTTAAACACACACACACACACACACACATAATGAGGCAGGAAAGACCACTCAGTAGTTCAGAGGCATGTACATTTTTTATTTTGCTGCATTTTTATTTTTATTTTTGGTAGATGGGCTCAAAAATCCATCTCTGTGATGGCTCTTTGAAATAGTTTTTTGGAATATTATTAATTCTCTCATTTATTGGTAAGTGTTTGTCAAAACTCAGAGTCAAGTATGAACAGAAGTTTTAATTAGACCTAATTTTCCCATTCAGTCATGCTTCTAAGAACCTCAGTTTTATGATGTCTTCTCAGTGAAATTTAAAGAGAAGCTTAATACTGTGTAATTAATAATGACTAGTTTTATATTAGCTGGGGATATTAATTACAGCAACAGAAGCTCACTCTGGTCGAGAAAGGAGAAAAAGAGCTTATTAAAAGACTACTGGATCATTTACATAACCACGCCTTAATGACACATATAAGCACTATTATTATGTAATTATTCATGTAACTATTTGTTTAATATCTGTGGTCTTTGTTGGATGCCCAGCACCTAACTGTTTGTGGAATGACTTATAATCTGTTCTACTTCTTTCCTCCTGGAAACCAATGCTTGGCCCTGCATGGATGAGAGCTGATAGTGCCACAGAAAGAATAGGGCACTGTCGACGGGTTCCTAGGTCCCAATATCCACTGTGGGAGCCTAGACACAGTATTTTATATTTTTAGATTTCAGTTCAGCAATTAGCACACAAACTTTCAATTCTTGCTTGAGATTCCTCTGTACTATTCATTTATTACCCACACATGCATTTTTTAAAGATTTTATTTATTTATCTGACAGACAGAGATCACAAGTAGGCAGAGAGGCAGGCAGAGAGAGAGGAAGGGAAGCAGGCTCCCCGCTGAGCAGAGAGCCTGACTGAGGGCCCAGGACCCTGGGACCACGACCTGAGCAGAAGGCAGAGGCTTTAACCCACTGAGCCACCCAGGTGCCCCACCCATACATGCATTTATACATCCATCCATGTCTGCCTGTGAGTCTGAATCATCCCTTACCCCCACACCTGGCCAGACAGAATCACCTCATCCACCATTCTGTCCCAGCTGCTCTTGTCCTCACAAGATCTCAATGACAGGAAGAGGATTCACTTGGGAACTTCCATCCTTGATCCAGCTGGGCTGGAGCAAATACCATGTCTTTCCACAGCAGTTGTACTTCAGGTCAGTTCCTGAAAATTAACTCCTGACTCTAAAAGATAAGTCCACTTTAGCAGCTATACTGGTACTAACATCACTACCTCTCTCCTGGAAAGGAGTTAGTACTCTCATCTGGAAAAACAGCCATGGAGGAGAAAGAAGACACCCATGTCTGTATGGGTATAATAAAGACTACTTTTTCTGGCACCTCTGGGGCTTTAAGAAAAAGAAATTTTCCATGGTCAAGAAGAATGGTTAAAAAAAAAAAGGAAGAATTGTGACTCAGATTTTATCTAGCCAGTTCTTGTAGCCACTGCAAGGAAAAGTGAAAAAGCAATAGTGCATTGTTTCATTAAGACTAATGTGAATAATATAATTCATGTATGTTGACTTTGGGTAGAATAATTTTATCTCAATAAAGAACTTAGGCAATGAGAGAAGTGTATGGGTGTCATGATCCTACCATATCAGAGAGCCCTGTAACATCTGAGCACCAGGAGGACATAGAATATTTCTAGCACTCCTTTCTGTTTAATCCCCTCCCAAAGGTATCCGCTGTTCAGATTCTTATCTCCGGTGATGAGTTTTGCCTATTCTAGAACTTTATGTAAAATCCTCTTGAATACCCATCACTCATCTACCTAATCCCTCACCCACTTTTCTCCATCAACCCTTGCTTTGTTCTCTATTGTTAATATTTTCTTTTTCTTTTTAAAGTTTTTATTTATTTATTTGACAGGCAGAGAGGCAGAAAGAGAGAGAGGGAAGCAGACTCCCTGCTAAGCAGAAAGCCCGATGCGGGCCTCGATCCCAGGACTGTGAGATCATGACCTGAGCCGAGCGCAGCGGCTTAACCCACTGAGCCACCCAGGCGCCTCTTGTTAAGAGTTTCTTATTGCTTATTTCCCTCTCTACTTTTTTTTATTTTTCTTTTCCCACTTCCATGTGTTTTCTTTCTGAAATTCCACATATGAGTGAGATCAAATGGTATTTGTCTTTCTCTGACTGACATATTTCACTTAACATAATAAACTCTAGCCCCATCCTTGTCCTTGCAAATGGCAAGGTTTCATTGTTTTGGTGCCAAGCCACACATTCTTGATTGACAAACTTTTATATTAAGTCTTGAAATCAGATAGTATGAGGCCCACACTTTTGTTGTTTTCCAAGATTGTCTGGATTAGCCTAAATTCTTTGCATTTCTGTATAAATTTTAAATTAGTCCTGTTAATATCTCAAAAAACTATCTGGGATTCTTATTGCAATTTCAAGGAATCAATAGATCAATTTAAGAGGACTGATATCTTTTAAATAGTGTGTTATCCAATATGTGGACACTGTAAATCCCTTCATTTATTAATATCTTCTTTAATTTTTCTTTGGATTATTTTATAGTTTTCAGTATAAAAGTCTTGGGCATTTTTGTTAAATATATTCCTAATACTTTATGATTTTTACACTGTTGTGAATTTACTTTTTATTTTGTTTCCAATTGTTTGGTGATAGTATACAGAAATAAAATTGATTTTTAGGGGTCCCTGGGTGGCTCAGTCGTTGAGCTCCTGCCTTCGGCTCAGGTCATGATTCCAGGATCCTGGGATCAAGCTCCAAGGCAGGGAAGCCTGCTTCTCCTCTCCCACTCCTCTTGCTTGTGTTCCCTCTCTTGCTGTGTCTCTCTGTCAAATAAATCTTTAAAAAATTGATTTCTATATTGACCTCATATTCTTTGGTATTGCTAGTCACCTAGTTCCAGTAGATCAGAGAAAATTCCATTCTATTCATAGTTTGCAGAGAGTTTTAGCATGAATGCACATTGAATTTTGTCAAATGTTTTCCCTACATCTATTGAAATAATTAATATGATTTTTCTTTCTTATTCAATTAATTTTGGTGAATTAAATTGATTTATTTTATAATATTAAATAAATCTCACATTCTTGTATTAATCTTCTTAATATATCGTAGGATCCAGTTTACAGATTTTTTTAAGGATTTTTGTTAAGAATTTTTGCTTCTGTGTTCTTGAGGGAAACTGGTCTATAATTTTCCTTTGTGTAACCCCTATTAAATTTCAGTATCAGAGCTATGCTATTCTCAAAAAGACTTGATGAGTATTCATTCCCTCTTCCTCTGTTATCTGAAAGAGCTTATGTGTGATTAATATTTTTTCTCAAGTATTTGATATAATTCACTAGTTAAGCCATTTGGACCTGGAATTTTCTATATGGGGAGGTTTTAAACCATAAGGTAAATTCCTCTAATAATTATAGGGATTGTATCATTCAAGGTTCAACCAGAGGAGATAAAAATTAAAAGATTTATTACAAGGACTTGGCTTTCTTGAGGCCAGGTAGGCAAGTCAGATCCATAGAGCAGGCTATCAAGAAGGTCTGGTTGAAAAATTTCTTCAGGGAAGTTTTGCTCTCAAGGCCTTTCAATCAGACCAACTCAGGTCATCTAGGATATTCTCCCTTACTTAAAGGCAATTGATTAAGGACTTTAATCATATCCACCTTCACAGCAATGCCTAGATTATTATCTGAGTAACTGAGACTGTAGTCCAGCCAAGTGGGCACATCAAAAGATCGTCACAGGGCTATCCACATTTTCCTTTCTTATTAGTTTTGATTAGTTGTATTTTCAAGGAATTTGTAGTTTTCATCTAAGTTGTAGAATTTATTGTTATGAAGTTGTTTGCAGTATCCTCACATTATCTTTTTTGTGTAACAGTTCATGTCTATCATGATGGGGTATTTTCTATCCATGTGACAATGTCATTGTGTGTAAAGGTGCTTAGACAATGAACTAAATAATAATAATACTCATAACAATAATATGATTTAATGAACTAATATTTTAAATAATAATAAAGTAATAATATAAGTTTAAAGTAATAATTTTTAAACCCTAGGATTCATCTCTGATTCCTTTTTCTCACCTCCCACACACAATTTCTCCCAAAGTCTTAAAGTTCTATATTAAGAATAAAATCACTTCTCATCTTCTTATGATATCCTGTGTTCTTACCTTATTTGGAGCCACAATTATTCTTCATCTGAACCACAGCAAAAATCTTTCTTGTCTCCTTTTTGTTGTGGATGTTGCCACAGCAACCGAAGCAATAACATAAAGGCATAAATAGTATTATACCCTGTCATTACTGGAATTATTAAAGTATTTTCCCATTGCAACTAGAATGAAATCCAAAGTCCTTGCCATCCTACAACACTGTGCTATGCCACTGATTATTCTCCTGACCTCATCATATCTCTCTCACTTACTATACTGCAGAAATGTTGGCATTTTGATGATTTCTTTTTCTTTAAAGGAACCTTTAAGATTGAACTAGATTTGAAGTGTAAACTCAGAAAGCATATAACTCAATACAGTTCTATTAGCTGAGCAACCATGTAACCAAATTAGATAAGAAATGGCATGTTACCACATCCCCTGTAGTCTACCTCATGTCCCTTCCTAGTCATCCCCCACCCCCAACATCATCATTATCCTAACACTCTAGATTTGCTTTTATTGTTTATGAAATTTATAAAGGGAATCATACAGTAGTAATGTCTTTGTTGCCTGGATACTTTTAATCAAAATTGTGTATGTGAGATTCATTTATTTTCTCTAGGTCTAATTCATTCTTGTAGGACTACAATCTTTCTTTGTGGGAATATACCACTATTTTTGTGCCCACTTTACTATTGACAGGTATTTTAGTAGTTTCCAATTTTAAATGTTTAAAAGTGGTGTTACTATGAACATTCATGTTCATATATTTTTATGACTATATGTATATACACTTCTGTTGCATATATACCTAAGAGTATAACGGCTGGTCAGAGCATAAAGGTAAGTTCAGTCTCAGTGAATACTGCTAATTTTTCCAATATCTTTATCCTACTATCATTTTTATCAGTGGTATATGGAAGTTTCAATTATTCCACACTGTAATTAATCTTGGTATTGTCTTTCTTTTTCTTATTAGCTATTTCAGTGGCTATGTGGAAGTAATACATTGTGATTTCAATTTTTACTTCTCTTAAGACTAATGCACTTGAGCATTTTATGATAGTTTATTGGAAGTTTGAAAATACCCTTCCATGAACTTGCCTATTTAAGTTATTTGGACATTTTTCTGTTTCTTTGTTTCTCATTTTCTTATTGATCTATAGACGTATATGTGTGTGTGTGTGTGTGTGTGTGTGTGTGTGTGTGTATTCTGGACACAAGCTCTTTGTGAGATGTATATAACATGAATAGGTTTCCATCTTTGTGGCTTGCCTTTTTGGAGTTGTAGCATTGTCTGTTGATAACCAGAAATGCCTAATTGTAATAAAACTTAATTTATCATTTTGGCCCCTTAAAATTACACTTTTTATTCTCTGACTAAGGAATTTTTCCTATCAAGATCATGAAGATATTATTCCATATGTTTTTTTTTTTTAAGTTGTATCATTTTGCCCTTCAAATTTAGTCTATAGTCCACCTGGAACTAACTTTTGTTTACAATAAGGAAGAGGTCAAGTTTTTTGTTGTATTTTGTTTTGTTTTTATTTTTTAGCTCCATAGGAATATCTAACTGATCTGAGCATCATTTATTGAAAAGACCACCCCTTCCCCACTTCACTAGAGTCACCTGTGGTATAAATCAAGTAATCGTATTTGAGTGAGTCTGTTCCTAGAGTCTCTACTCTGTTCCATCGGTCTATGTATCTATCTTTACAATAATACCACACTATCTTAATTACTGTTGCATTGATATCTGGTAGTTAAAGTTCTCCAATTTTGTTATATTTTAAGAACTCTTTAACTATTCTTAGTCATTTGTCTTTTCATATAAATTTTTGTAAAGTTTGCCAAGTGCTATCAACAAAAATGCATTATATCTCACATATACATTCAATATAACCAAATTTTACAATTGAATTTTTAAATAAGCTTGTCAAGTTCTATCAAAAATAATAGTACTTAGATTCATATGCATTGAATCTATACGTCAGTTTGGGTATAGGTAAATGGAAAAACACCTGTGCTCATGGATTGGAAAATGTCCATACTTCCATTACATTTTCCATTAACAAGGGGTCTTTGTTAAAATTTGGAATACTAAATATGCTAAATTTCTTGGGGATTAAGGCACCCTTTGTTCTGCCCACAGTGTGTAGACTTTTCTTAACATCATCTAAATGCTGAGTTACGATACACAGACATGTACGCCTGGGGATAAAAATACATTATATGTTTATAAAAAATAAAAATTAAATAAAAAATAAATGCTGAGTTACAGGTGGGAAGAGCCCAGGTCTCTGGGATCATTGGCCTGGTCAGGAAAGGAGCCCAAGAATGAAAGTGCCTCATAATTAGTAATCAATGGAGAAGTTCATATTTTACTTCTTGGAAATATGGAGTATCATGTAGGATCCTTTTGTGTCAGTACTAAAGAAGAGGAGAAGAAACTGCAATATTGCTTCATGGATTATAGCTGGGAGCAGGGTGGTGAGACCCTGAAGGAGGAGAGTTAAGCCAAGCTCCAGTACTCAGAAAAACTTTAGAGGGGGAAAGAATCCCCTGTACTGGAAAATCCTCTTCTATGTAACTTCCTAGTTGACAAACAGATAGTGCACTGACCAAATGTTTTATTGCAGGGTCTTTTCACTCTGAATGTTCACATATGTCTCCTACTAACCTATGAGTTAATAGGTTCAGCCTTGGTCTTTACTGTATCCTCCCCTACTCACAGACCTGGCCACTAGCAGGTGCTCAGTGGTTGTTGGGTAAATAACTTTAGCTTCATCTGACCTCATACAGGAGTGCTAGAGGGAGTGTGTGTGGTGTGGGTCGTAACGTACTTTATTCTATATGAAAAGTGGAGAGGAGACAGAGGGAATGCAAAGTGCATTAAGAACTAGCCCTGGCATCCCTAAAAATGACCCTGTCGCTGGGCATCCTAGCCCAGGGACTTCTTTCCGCAACATTCTTCATAACCACTCAAACTCCACTGAAGGACAAGGTACACTTGAAGCAAATACATCAGTACATATATTCCTCAGCCCTGCCCATCACACACTCATACTAAATACTTCCAGAGGAAATAGAAATGTTACTCACTCAAAAGCTGTAGAACTGGAGTAATAATAATAATAAAAGTACCTATTTTAAGGTAAGATCTTCAGCACCTATCATTTCTTGGGAAGGACTTGCCACATACAGGAGATAGAGAGTACTGGCAATGGAGCCACCAACACGTGTCAGGGCCGCAGCCTGGGCTGAGATGGGCTCTGCAAGGTCCTAGGGCCAGAATTGCCACCCTGGCTCTGTCTAGAGCACAGTATGTACGGGATGGCCCCAGAGAGGCTTCTCCGCTGTGGGGTTCTCCATGTGCTTGGTCTTGGGAAGTATGTATGCCCTTAAAAACAATGAGGTACCTAAAGAGCTTAGCTTTTGTGAATTTTATCTATTTCTTGTATAAAAATTAAAGTATAAGAAATTGTTTTACTCAGTGAAACAAATCTATTTTTCTTTGCATAAGTACAGAGTATTACCAATAGGTAAAACTTGTTTTTAATTTTTTAGCTTTTTTTTTTTCTCCAGAGAAGCAGAATGTGGTTATTTTTTTCCTTTCCAGAATAACAGAATTCATAGTTTTTGAATCACACCCAGTGCTCCATGCAATGCATGCCCTCCATAATACCCACCACCTGGCTCCCCCAACCTCCCAACCCCCGCCCCTTCAAAACCCTCAGGTTGTTTTTCAGAATCCATAGTCTCTCATAGTTCAACTCCCCCTCCAATTTCCCTCAACTCCCTTCTCCTCTCCATCTCCCAATGTCCGTCGTGTTGTTATGCTCCGCAAATAAGTGAAACCATATGATAATTGGACTCTCTCTGCTTGACTTATTTCACTCAGCATAATCTCTTCCAGTCCCGTCCATGTTGATACAAAAGTTGGGTATTCATCCTTTCTGATGGAGGCATAATACTCCATAGTGTATATGGACCACATCTTCCTTATCCATTGGTCTGTGGAAAGGCATCTTGGTTCTTTCCACAGTTTGGCGACTATGGCCATTGCTGCTATAAACATTGGGGTACAGATGGCCCTTCTTTTCATCACATCTGTATCTTTGGGGTAAATACCCAGTAGCGCAATTACAGGGTCATAGGGAAGCTCTATTTTTAATTTCTTGAGGAATCTCCACACTGTTCTCCAGAGTGGCTGCACCAACTTGTATTCCCACCAACAGTGTAAGAGGGCTCGCCTTTCTCCACA